>PVKU01005217.1:0-95124 GCA_004027475.1 Anoura caudifer
AAAGAAGGAGCTCCTACCCTTCGCGACAGCATGGATGGAACTGGAGAGCATTATGCTAAGCGAAATAAGCCAGGAGGTGAGAGACAAATACCATATGATCTCACCTCTAACAGGAACCTAATAAAAAAAACAAACAAACAAGCATAATATAACCAAAGACACTGAAATTGAGAACAAGAGAGGAGAGGGATAGGAATATTCAGGGAAAAGGGGAAGGGATTAGAGCAACAAGTATGAAAGACATATGCACAAAAGCTAGGGGGGGTGGAAATGGAAGGGAGCTGGGGAGGGCTGGGGCGGAGGGATGGGATGGGAGTAGAAAACAGAAAACTGTATAAGAACAACAATTAAAATAAAATTTAATTTAAAAAAATATAAGCTTGTGAAGGATTCCTGTCACTTACTATTGGAAGGATCCTAATAACTGCCACAGGAGAATGATATGATCAGTGATCTAATGAAGGGTCAAAAAGTAATTTTTAATACACTTTCCATGTGAGACTCATTGACTATTCTCCATGCTATAAAATTAACATGTTCACATAACTTAAGTTTAATTGGGTTTAACCTTTTATGAAAGGATAGGAGAACAGATTTTTTTCCCTGTCATTTATTTGTTTAATAAGTATTAGGCATTGAAATTGTATGTGATTAAGTTGAAAAAAGTGAAGAATCGTTTTCATTTGATTATGAATTAAATGTGATTATGGCATACAATGTTAATTTTGTTAGATAAGTTTCGTATCTTTCTGTACCATGCAGTCTTTTCAAAACATCTTTATTTTTGTATGTGTTACATATATTTATTATTCAATGTATTCTGATGACTTGACCCAATAATACTCATTTAATTCTCAGATAAAGAGAAAATATCCTGAACATTTGATTTATATTGAGAAACAAAATGGTCCCAGTGGGAGGTAAAGTGTCTTTTGTTGGTACTTTGATAAAGAGTGAGATAATGTAGCCAATTAGCTCCCTGGTGAGATTTTTAGGATAGGATGCCTAAATTTAGCAAAGTCTTCATAGGTATGAGTAGGTGTGTGTGCACAAGTGCATATATGTGTGGTGCATTTAAAAAGTTTAAACAGGTGTTTGGTTACGTAGTAACCATTGGCTTAAGAGTAGTTTCTGGATACTAGTAATAGGTGAATTTCACTTAAGTTTTGAAATATCCTGTGCAATGTGTATGTACATATTTCATCTCAAACCTCTAATTCCTACAATATTACAGTTATTGTCTACTTTAAAGGCTTGTTTTTAATATTTTTCCAAACATTGCAGTTGGTATTCCCAAACATCATTTCAGTTCAGTGTATTTATTGAGATAAAGAATAAACTGACAGTAACCACAGAGGAGGAGAGGGATAATGGGGGATAATAAGGGAAGGGCCATCAAAGAACATGTATGAAGGACACATGGACAGAGCCAAAGGGGGTAGGATCAAGGGTGAGAGGTGGGGGTGGGTGGTATAGGGGGTGTGGTGGGATGAAAATGGAGACAAGTTTACTTGAACAACAACAACAAAAAATATTTTAAAAAACAAAGGCAATATACTGAGGGAATTCAATATACAGGAAAGAGGATCGGATTGAGAATTTAGAGAGCTGAGGTGAAGTCCAATAATCCATTATTTGCTCACTTCATCTCTCTAAACTCCAATGTTTAAAACTCTAATATGAGAAAATTGAATTTCTTTTTTGTTATCTTTGCTAATTTATTTTTCAATATATTTTACTAATTATGCTATTACAGTTGTCCCATTTCCCCCCTTTATTCCCCTCTGCCCTGCATACGCCCTCTAACTCGCATCCCCCCCTTTAGTTCATGTCCATGGGTCATACATATAAGTTATTTGGCTTCTATATTTTAATTTAGTTGCTCAGACAAAGACAACTAGGCAATGGAAATAAAAAATAACGCCTGATGTCCTGGCTGGTGTAGCTCAGTGGATTTAGCATGGGCCTGCAAACCAAGGGGTTGCCAGTTTGATTCCCAGTTAGGGCATATGCCTGGTTTGCGGGCCAGGTCGATGGTGGGGGGTGTGCAAGAAGCAACCACACACTGATGTTTCTCTCCCTCTTTTTTTCTCTCCCTCCTCCTCTCTTTAAAAATAAATAAATAAAATATTTAAAAACAAAACAAAATAAAAGTAATACCTAAAAGAGTGGTGGACCGGCAATCATGAAGTGAAGAGGAAAGGCAAGTGGGGCTAGAGTTAGTACCAGCAATGCTGAGGTAAAAGAAAACCAAGAGAATCAGGGCAGGTCCAAATTTCAAAGTCAGGCTAGGGGTGACTATCTCCTGGAACATTAATTCAAAGCTAATAGGTTGAAATGGAGTATTGAGCCATAGAAGGAAATGCAAGAGGATTGAGGGCAGAGCCAGCATAAGGTCATGGCAGGCATGGGGATCAGAGCTGTGAGGGAGTAGCAGATGTATGTGATTTTAATTTTCAGTTGCTAAATTAAAATATTTATACTTTGGATCTCTAAAGGTTGGTACTCAGTTGTCTTGACACTTTTATTCAGTATCTAAAACATATTTTCGACAGATACACTCAATATCTTTTATTTTACAGTTGTATTAATGAGAATATAATCACAAAAGTTTTTAATTTTTAAAGCACCAAGAAAAATGTTGTAATTAAATTTCAGAAAGTGGTTACAGTATAATATATGCATAAGCAAAAAGATACAGTATGCTATTGGTACTTACAAAATAATCAATCATTTGCTTGTTAACATTTTATATACTTAACTTCATAGAAAATAATCAGCTTTACCACTTTGGGATAAGAATTAAAAATAAAGGTATACTTATCATCTGCTAGACATCCTTACTGTATGCTTTGTTATATATATGCAAGGCCTGGGTGACTGAAATGCAACTGTCAGACTTTTTAATAAACTGGGTACCCATTTGTTACTGCTCAGCACATCACCCTTACATAGGAGCAGTCAGGTTAAAACATGAAATAAAGAAGGTGGAAATGGGAGGGAGGTGGGGAGGGCTGGAGCGGTGGGCTGGGATGGGAGTAAAAGACAGAAATCTCTACAAGAACAACAATTAAAATAAAAAAATTGAAATACAAAAAAAAAGCATTCTGCACCGTGAAATACCACCTAAACAACTAGCCTGCATTCTTCAACTGCTATACAGCTATGTCACAAAAATGCATAAGATGTTAGAACTATGTTTGGTGAATAATCTCTTAAAAATAAATTATTTGCACCTGAAATGTTTTTATACAAATGCAGGTCCAGGTTATCATTTAGATCTAACAGTAAATAACACAGGTAAATACATTTACAACAACTTTAGTAGGTTATTATTTTTATAAGAATGATGGCAATGGTGAGTCAACCGCTAGATAGTTTTTGACTGCTGAATAAAAGGCTGCTCCCATTTTCTTATATCAGGAAGCTATAAAGTATATTAACTATCTGGTTACTTTCAAACAAGTAGTAGTATATAATGAAAAATGAAATTTTACCTTAAATATCCCAACCAATAATAACTTGAAATTGCCCACGTCATTAACTTAGAAGCTATTTGAATCACAGCAACAAAGTACCCCATAAAATGAAGCTTACCACTTGAAGCAAAACTTAAAACGAGTAAAAACTTACACATATTAAAGAATAACCCAAGGACTGGAATTCAGTTGTTCTCCTCCCTCTCCCCAATCCTCAGTCAGGTAACATGGCAGAGAGTCATTAACCTAAGAGCATGCTGTAGCTGGAGACCCAGCAGAATTCCCTAGATTGTTGTTACTAAGGAAGATCCCAACATGTTGACAGCAAGGAGAACTTGTAGTTAAAAGAAGCGGTAGAGGTGGATCGGTGGTTGATGGAGATGTATCCTGAAAGAGAGATGGAGACTTCTTGTGGCTGGAGTGATACTTGTCCTGAGACTGCGGTTGGCACTGCTCCCTTGGGCTCCTGCTCCGGCTCTGGCTCCAGCGTTGGTATCTTCAGGCAGGAATTTCCCTCTTGCTGCTACCATGGTGAGTTGGGAGGCGACCATAGCGTGCCATACGCACCCGCAGCACATGGCCATCCAGCATAATCCCGTCTAGGCCAACTATGGCATCCTGAGCGTGGCTCTTTTTGTAAAAACGAACAAAGCCAAAGCCCCGAGGTTTTTTAGAGAGGCGTTCTCGGGTGATGTACACATCGCCAATCTCCCCATACTTCTTGAAAATGTTTCGCAGACTGATGGGTGTGGTGCGCTCATTCAGGTTGTCTACCTTCACCGAGATCATGCCTGCCAGATGGAGAGGAACACGTCCACGACTCATGCATGGCTCTAAAGAGTTCAGCTTGGGCCTCGGCCTTAGAGTTCAGTTTGGGCCCTGCAAACTGAGTACCAAGAAATTGACAGTCTTGGAAAAGTGGCAAGTATGGCACCAACTAACTGCCTTAACGGTTTCTTGGAATCTGTTAACTGCTCTTTGCTTCAGTTAGTTGCCCTCTGTGCATGCACGTGGGTGCCTTAGCAACAACACAATGTTCTGCAAAGACCCACCTACCTCCAGAGCTGAGACCATGTGAAAAATAGCTCTAAACATTTTTTAATGTTCATAAAGGAGGTTCATAACCTATCATTTTGTAACTTTTCCAATATACAGCTAACCACCCAGGTGTGATTATGGATAAAAGTATATACATATAAATACAATTATATAACTTGAAACACATTGCAATGCTGATTCATATAGGCTAGAAACATCTGTCTACTTGGAGTCAAAAACAAACAAAATACCAAAACAAATCTTGAACAGATAGGGTAATCAATAATACTAACAGGCGAAGAGAGATTGAGAGCCACCAACAAGGCTTGAATTGTAATCAGAAACTCAATATGGCTCCCCTTTTCTGCTTGAAAAAAAAAATTAACTGAGTCAAATGTGTCATGATCTGTGATTCCAAATTGTAGAATGATATAATACAGATTAAAATTGACTGCTTCTTCATTAATTGACCCAATACTCTATCTCATGAAGTTCATGTGATGTCACTTTCATTTTAAAAATTGTTTTCAGAATGCATAATTATATTTCATCAAATTGTTGACATCTTTTCTGATGAATCATGTCAATTGCACTCCAATAAATGAGATTGATAATGATCAGGAATAGAAAATAATATTTTATTAAGCATTTTTCACCTTCAGTGAACATTTTGTGTACTTCGTAAACCACTAGGTCTTCCACACATAATTAATATGTGCTCTGGTTATCCACTGTTGTGTAACAACCTACATCTAAATTTAGTAGCTGACACCAATGATTTACCATTATTTTATCTCAAAATTCTAAGGCACAGAAATTGATACAAGGTACAATAGGGCTTGCTTTTGCTCCATTTTATCAGCTGAATTAGCTAGGTGATAGAAGGCCCTTCTGGAGCTGCTGGGTATCAGCTGATTTCCATCTATAACCCCCCTTTCCCAGTTCCACTTCTTGTCATTAGTCTGGCAGATTTATAGTTCAGTTAGATTTCTTACATAGCTGCTCAGGTTTTTGACACCATAGTAGAATCACTGGTCCTCTGAAAGTCCAGGCCCAGACCAGCATATGGTATCAGTTCTACATCACTTCCAGGATATTCTATTGGTCAAAGTAACCATAGGTCAGATCAGATTCAAAGAGAAAGAAAAAAGAATCTCTCTTTGAAAGAAGTGTGAAGGATTTTCAGCCATCTTTAACCTACCATAGTCCTCTGGACAGATAATATTTACTTTCTTCTCACATGAAAAAATACATTCACCCCCTTCCAAGACCACTAAAATCTTATCCCCTTATGGCAATGTATGAACATGCACGACCTTATCATTTTAATTAGGTCTAGGTACAAAACAGACTTTTCAGGTATAGTTCCTCAAATTTTATCCTTTTTTAATCAAAATGCCTGTAGGAGAAAGAGACATGTTACCTGCCATGCTCACATCTAACATACAATATTGAGATAGTTTCAGGCTAGCCTTAAGTGAAAATTTTATTCAAGAGGAGGAATAGTCCACAGCAATTCTAAAATTCAACTGGGCACATGCTTCCAGGTCCTTGGTTAGGCCCTCTAGCATCTTAGTTCAGCCTTCTGAGTCATCTTATCTTCATTAAAATAAATGGTCCATGTCTGTAGATGATTAGATTTCTTAGTGTGCTTCCTTGTGTGCAAAGGTTGAGGGTACCAGGACTTCTCATTTTAAATTGTTTCTATCCCTTTTAGTCTAAACTGATGATGCTTCTAATAGCACAAGTTCTCTCTGTCTGTCTTTTCAGGTTAACTATGATTCTTATTGGATGTTCACTCCATTGAACAAAAGACACACCCACATTTGTTTCGATAAGTCCTATCTTGGGCCACCTGTAAGGCTGATGTAGGTTACCTCTCAAAGAGAGTTAGTGAGGAATACTCTAAAATCTTTCTGAGATCTTAAAAAAGGATCACATACATCCTTCACTTGTTCACCCTGAGACTGCACTGTACTGTCCAGGTTTTGTTCTTTGCTCTGAGGCCGCTGTTTATCTTTGAATCTTGTTAAAAATAAAGTAAACCTGCCCTAGCTGGTGTGGCTCAGTGGACTGAGCACGGGCTGCAAACCAAAGAAAGGGTCACTAGTTTGATTCCCAGTCAGGGCACATGCCGGGGTTGCAGGCCAGGTCCCCAGTAGGAGGCATGCGAGAGGCAACCACACATCGATGTTTCTCCCCCTCTCTTCCTCTCTCCCTTCCCCTCTGTGTAAAAATAAACAAACAAACAAATAAATAAAATCTTTTAAAAAATAAAGGAAACCTTGTTTAAAATTGAGTCAGGAAGCCCTGAAGACAATGCTCTCATGCACTGCCACCCAGTGGTAGGACATACCCAGCAAAACACCTCAGCTGTCACCTGCACCTCTTTAGCTGGTTGCCTTCACATTTGGACTCTTCCTTACAGCCCAGCCAATGAGAAACTGCTATATTCAGCCAATGGGAAGCTATTACCACCCTGAACTCTTCGAAACAGCCCCTCTCAACTCCTTCTTTTCCCCTTATAAAAGCAACCCCTTTCCTCTGTTCTTTGGACTTGTCTATGGTTTGCCATAGTTGGCTTGTTCCAAGTTTCAATTCCTTTGCTATTCCCAAATAAACCAATTTTGCTGGTAAAACAACTGGCCCTTTTGTGTTTTAAGGTCAATAATCTTTTCTTAGAGGGGCTGTCATGGGCACTCTATATTTTGTTTACATTCTGTTCTAAAACTAAACAATTCCTTTTAAATTTATTTTTATATTCTCATTTATTATTAGAGGCATGTAAAGAAATCAATTACATTGTTTTATTCTTTCTAGATATCTCCTTAGTCAGATGTGTGAGTTTATTAGGTAGACTCGGTATTTGCTACAACACTCAAGTGATAGTTTTGCTAGTCATTTTGTAGTGGATAACCAGATATAACTTAGGTCTCTAGTTCTCTATGTACTTCTTTATTTTCTTTCACTTCTTTCAAATTAAAAAAATTATGTCATGGCCTACTAGGGCACACATAACATGCATTTTTAGTTGTTTAAGCCCTTTAATTACTTTCTCAATATAAAAAAAAAGATTTTAGCTTTTAATTACATGAATTCTTGTAAGAGAAATCATTCCAAGGTAAAGGTCAATTGATGAACATTTTGTCCCAATTAACAAAAATAATATTATACATGGCAGAGTGTTAAAAGTGATATGGACTTTTATCCATTCAAAGGACTCTATGCCTTTGTATTATAAATTAGTTTCATGAGAACAAGTCATATATTCATCATGAAAATTGGGTTTGAATTATGTCAGAGAGGAAATCCTGCCGTGAGTGACAAGCATAGATGAACCTGGAGGACAATATGTGAAGTGAAATAAAGCAGTCACAGAGGGGCAAATACTGCATTCCATTTATGTGAGCTATCTGAAATAATGAAACTCATAGGGACAAAGAGCGGAATGATGTTGCTAAGGACTGGGGAAAAGTCAGGCGAATAGGCATAAGTTCTTAGATATGCACGATGAGTAAGTTCCAGGGATCTGTAATGCAGCATAGTGCCTATTGTTAACAAGACTTTTTCCATTTGGAAATCTGGGGTAGATCTCATGTAAGTTTTTTATTACAAAACAAAATGGGACAAAACAAAAAACCCAAAGAGATGCAAAGAAACTTTTGGAAGTGATGGATATGCCTATTACCTTAATTGTGATGATGGTTTCATGGCTGTATGCATATGTACTGACTCCTCAAATTGTATACATTAAACATGTATTAACTATATTAACTATGCACATTTTAATATACACATTAAATATGTGAGTTTTTATATAAATGTAAATATAAATTTATATTTAAATATAAGCTGGATACATTAAATGTGTTCAATTATACCTCAATAAAGCTGTTTAAAAAACAAACAAAAACTTATAGACACAACAACAATATAGGGATTACCAGAGGGAAGGCAGTTGGGGGTAGTAAAGTTTACCCAATGTCACCCCAATAAATTTAATTGAAAAAAGGATGGTTGGTATTCAGAGTTGAGGAAGAGGAACAGTGTGAAGCTTTTATCACCTCGAGAGCTGAAGGGCAGGAGGTGGAAAAGTGCTACAAAAATTTGTGAGAATTACCATCTTGGAAGGAAGTTTGCCCAATAAGAGCTAGTCATCAAGGGATTCAGAAATCGCCCAACACATGGCTCTGGAGAAGGGAAGGAATGGAGGAAATATCCCCCACCCTTTCTTCTCCTCACTTGTATCTAATTAATGTTCCTTTTTGGCTGGACTCAAAGGGAAGCCAAAAGAGCCTGGGAGATGCGATGTAAATGAGACAATCTTTCAAGGCAGAGAATAATTAGAGAAGAGCAGAAAATGAAGCAAGCAGAATATGTGAACAAATGGAGAATGAGTAGCATATCTTCCTAGAATCATGAATACCTTGAGTCAGGCACATAGTTATTTTATACTAAATATCCACAATAAAAGGCTATAAGTAACTTCTTGTGTTTCCCTGCTTAATAAAGTGCTTCATTTTGCAAGAGGGATCTTTCAGAATATTTTTATTCCTGCTTTTTGCTTTTCTTTTTGTTTCACTTTGAAGTCCCATGTTCTTATTGAATTAATTGTCTACCTTCTAAGGCAACTGCGTTTATGGCTTATTTTAAAGAGATATTAAGTGAAGAAAATTTTCAGGTCAAATCTAATGAGTGGCATTAAAATAACATACTCTTGAGGTTCATCTTAGTCTTTTTTTTAAAAAAAATTGAATATATTGGAGTGACATTGGTTCACAAAACCATATGGGTTTCAAGTGTACAGCTCAATAAAACATCATCTGCACACTGCATTGTGCATCCATTGCCCCAAGCAAAGTCTCTTTTTGCCCCCAACTTTGCCCACCTTCACTTACCCACACCCCTTTCCCTCTGGCCCTCACCGCACTTTTGTCTGCATCTATGGGTTATACATACATGTTTTTTGGTTAATACCTTCACCTTCTTTCATACAGTCCCCTAACTCCTCTCCCCTCTGACAGCTGTAAGTCTGTCCTTGTATCCATGCCTCTGTTTTTTATTTGTCAATTTTGCTCATTAGATTTCACATATAAGTGAGATCATATGGTATTTGCCTTTCTTTGCCTTCTCAGTCTTTTTCGAATCCCGATTCTGTGCTGGTTTGTATTTTGTAACTTAATCCTCATGTTGAAATGAATTCAGGCCTTGCCTTACTGACTCCTATTCTTGAATAAGATGAATTTGCTCATTTATCAGGGTCAGCTCCTTAGCCAGTGTTGATTTTGGTCTCGTGTACCTTAACTTTGAACTGCAATTTATGACTTACTCTGTCACCATCTCTCAAGAGCTTTACTGGAAAGAAACATAAATCTCATCCTCCAAGGCAGAAAAATGTGTTGGATTTAATGTTCATTATGTTGTCCCAATTCTCTTTTCAAGAGAAACTGGATATAAAGCAAAAACTTGAGTCATAAGTTAGTTCATAGTGTGATCAAAATAGCATGGAGCCAACATGTGCATTCTTAGGCCTGATTCAACAATCACTGATGTGATTATGTGAGAGGTACTTTACTCCTCTGCATCTCAAATGCTGCATCAATAAAATATGAGTCAAAATGCTTTATATTTAATATTATATTCAGCTTCTAACATTCTTAATTGTGAAGTGAATTGAAGTTTACTGAAGGCTTTTTTTAGTTAATTCTCTATAGTATAAACAATGAAAAAATAAAGGAGGTGACATTGCATTATGAAATCATTTTATTTCGATAGAAAATTGTTGACTCCTTCTGTTCAAACACTGTGCTTTTACCTGATTTAAAAAAATAAATAAATAAAACATGCTGAACAATAGAAATCTTCCAACTTGTGATATTTCCTTTTCCTGGACTTAAAATTTGCTCACGCTCCCAGGTTAGCTGGACCAAGTCAATTTATTACCTCTGTCAGCTGAGCATCAACATTTCTTTGCAATGACTGTGATAATCACAGCGTTTTGAGTTTGACTGATGTCCTTCTTGTAAATGATGGTGTAAATATCCACCAGAAGTTCAGGAATGATGAAAAGAATCTTTTTGTTCCACTTGTATTAAAAGATCTTGAAAGCAGACCAAGCGGTGTAATCAGGGGAAAATGGCAATAAGAAAGGAAAGAAAATAGAGAGTAATGAGAGATAAGAGGGCCTAAAGAGAGCAGTTGGAGTCTTCCTTTTTAAAATAACTTGAGCCCTGGCTGGTGTGGCTCAGTGGATAGAGCACTGGCCTGCGAACCAAAGGGTCAGCAGTTTGATTCCCAGTCAGGGCACATGCCTGGGTTGCAGGCCAGGTCCTAAGTAGGGGGCGCACAAGAGGCAAACACACATTGTTGTTTCTCTCCCTCTCTTCCCCCTCTCTGAAAAATAAATAAATAAAATCTTTAAAATAATTTGATATGAAAGAAAAAAAATTCTAGGCCATTATATTTAACTACTTTCCCCATTTTCCTAATTACTTAGAACTATGAATGTTATATCAACAAATTAAAAATAATATTCTCTTTTAAACAATAATACTTTTTTTTCAGTATGTATTTCTCATTGAAAGGATCTTATTTGGTCATTATTTAATGCATTTCAAAAACAAACATAAATCATAGGCAGGCATGGCAATTTGAAACTAACCCTAATAAATTATCATAGAATATAGTCTGAAGGGTGATTTTTAAACTAAATTTTGCTTTCTTCAGCTCCTCATTTTCTTTTTTTTTTTTTATATTTTGGATTTTTTTTATTTCTTCAAATTTGTTGTTTATCAGGAGTGACTGAAATAAAAAATATAACTGAGTCCTACCATGACCATGGAAATGGCTTTAAGAGAAACTTTGTCAGATGAATATTATTGCTTCCCATTTTCAACCAGTATATAGTTGCCATTGACAAATACATAGCCAAAAACAGTCTGTCAAGAATGCTCAAGATATGTTACATAATACAACATGCCTGTTCACGGGGTTGGGGGGAAGAAGACTATGAAATAATTTATGTGAACTTCTTGATTTCATCATACAAGACAAGCACCAAAGCACCACCCATGCCTCTGAGAAAACTGGACCATGCACCATTGAGAAAAGCTTTGCCTACTTCATCATGAGCAATCTTCCTCCAGCAGTCAAGCATGCCTGTATACATGATATCAGTTTCTCTGAGCTCTGACTGCATCATCACGTGGTGATGAACAGTGTCAAACAGGTAAGAAGTCAACCCAGCCACTGCTGTGACAGACTGTGTAATCATCCAGCTGATGAAGATGTGAATATTCTTGGAATCTGGGAGCATTCCCTTTGCAGTGTCAGAGATACCGAAGTACGGCAGCTCCCTAGATGATGATATCTTTGCACAGGCACATTAAAGCCTTGGTACAGGCCCTTCATCCCATCAGAACTGTAGCTCTTAACCAGGCAGTCACCAAGGCCTTTGAATTCCCTTTCAGCTGCAGCTCTGCCTGAATCAGCTGCTAGACAGGTAGGGGCAAAATCAAGAGGATACACAAAACCCAAAGAAGTGGCCCCAGCAGCACCGCCTGGTGCCAGAATCCTTGCAAAGTAGCACCAAGATTGGGTCCTCTTGTCCACACCACCAGGAAGATCTGCTTGTATTTATCTGTGAAGGCAAAGGTGAGAGTCTGGGTAGGGAAATATTTGATGACACTGGCCAGGTTACTGTGCCAGAAGGGCAGGACTCTCTGCTCCTTGGGGATATGAACCATGCAGTCTGTAATGCCCTTGTATAGCTTATCTGTGATGATTTGCTTGCTGGCATGCTGCACCTGCAGGAGCAGCTTGACCTGCTTGATGGGCACTACCGCTGTCTTGGAGATGGCCACAGTCACTACACCTGCCAGGAAGTTCTTGGCAAAGGACACAGCAGCATCTGTGATCTTGAAAGAAAAGAAGGAGCAGGAGAACACAGGACTAGGTTTGTAACCAGCTGGGACTCCAGGTCTGTAGGCCTCATTTTCATTAAGAAACTTTTTAAATGCTGTGGGGGCATGTCTCCCTAGAATATATACAATCTTTACAAAATTTCAATTTATTTCTTTATATTCTTGGAGAGTTTATTATTAGAACCAAGCTCTCCCATGGGGAAGGAGAACAGCACATAAGTTAAAATGAAAAGGCTAAAACCAGTAGCTCTTCGTTATTACATGAGGTTGATAATTCTCAGACCCCATGAACTTTCCTCCATTTCTCCCCAAATGGATGAATGGGAGATTAAGCAATATGGGAAGATCTTGGAGTTGACTTTCCTAAGGAAGCAGTAGAACAATTTCAGTATTCAAGGGAAGGAAGATATAGGAGGGTGAGAGACTGGTGAGGAATGGTAAAGGAGAGAGAAGAATAAGGCAATCTTAATTCACCCAATAATATATATGTAAATAATAATTATATATTACTATATATTACATATATTTAATAATATATATTAAATACATATTTAAATTGAGGAGTTTATTTTGTGTTCTAAGATAGTCAACAGCAACTCTTAAGTCCCTCTTTATCACAGTTTCTGTATATGATAACTCATAGAGTATAATATAAATAAAAACTCCCTGAATATTTTATAATGAATAATGAAGGCATACTAATCACATATTCCCCAAATTTCATATTCTGACTAAATTTTAAAATAACATGAATGAGCCCTGGCTGGTGTGGCTCAGTGGATTGAGTGCAGGCCTGTGAATCAAAGGGTCACTGGTTCAATTCCCAGTCAGGGAACATGCCTGGGTTGCAGGCTGGGTCCCCAGTGTAGGAGGCTTGCAAGAGGCAACCATACGTTTATGTTTCTCTCCCTCTCTCTCTTACTTCCCCTCTCTCTAAAATAAATAAAATATTTAAAAAATTAAAATAATATGAATGATATAAAGGTATTGCTCTGATTTTTAAAGTCATATTTTGGGCCTAACATGATGTTTGACCTACTGTTAGTTTATAGCACTTGGATTACAAAATTTAATAAGAAGTCATTGAGCTCCATAAGAAGACAGGCACGCTAGACCTTTATAAATGTGTTTCTTAAACTTTAACATACTTAAAAATCACTCAGGGCACTTTGTTTTCTATTTAAAACTGTTTTAAAATTTTATTTTTCTTTGATAAGAATTTCCCAGATTTACTCTCTTAACAACTTTCAAATACACAATAGAATATTTTTAAACTGTAGTCATCATGTCATACAGTACATCCCAATGACTTATTTATTGTATTACTAAAGCTTGCACTTTAGTTATAAAGTTTGTACTTTTGTCCCCTTTACCCATTTCACACTCTATCCCTGACCTGCCAGTCTATTCTCTGTAAATAAGAGCTTGGGCTTTTTGTTTGTTTGTATATTTAGATTGCACATTTCAGTGAGGTCATGTGGTATTTGTCTTTCTCTCTGACTTGTTTCACTTAACATAATGCCCTCAAGTTTTACCCATGTTGTTGCAAATAGCAAGATTTCATTCTTTTTTTTTATGGCCAATGATATTCCATTGTATATATATGGGCATACCTTGGGGATACTGTGGGTTCAGTTGCAGAGCACTGAAATAAAGCACACATAGCAATAAATCAAGTCACAATTTTTTGGTTTCCCACTGCATGTAAGAGTTTAGGTTTTCAATATAGTCTATTAAATGTACAATAACATATGTCTAAAAAAACAATGTACATACCTAAATTAAAAAAATACTTTATGCTAAGCAATGCTAACCATCATCTTAGCCCTCAGCTAGTCATAATTTTTTGCTGGAGGAGGGTGTTACCTTTAATTTATTAAAAAACAACACTATATTTGTGAGGTGCAGTAAAGTGAAGCTCAATGAAATGAGGCATGCCAGTATATACAATTTTTTCATTCATTCATTGATAGACATAGGTCATTTCTATACATGGCTATTATAGACAATGCTACAATGAGTATGACTCATGGACATGAACTAAGAGCGGGGAGTGCTGGTGGGAGGTGGGTGCAGGATGGAGGGGAATAAAGGAGAGAAAAAAATGAAACTGTAGTAACATAATCAATAAAATATACTTTAAAAAACATAATGCTACAATGAACATGGGTTGCATCTTTTTCCATATTAGTGTTTTTGCTTTCTTTGGATAAATATCCAGAAATGGAATTGCTGGATCATATGGTAGGTCTATTTTTGATTTTTTGAGGAACCTCCATACTATTTTCTATTGTGGCTGCACTGATTTACATTCCTATCAACAGTGCAAAAGGGTTCTCTTTTCTCCACAACCTCACCAATAGTTGTTGTTAGTTGTTGTTTGTTGATAATCATTCTGTAAGTGTAAGGTAGTATCTCACTGTGGTTTTGATTTCTATTACCCTCATGATTAGTGATGTTGAACATCTTTTCATGTACCTGTTGGCCATCTGCATGTCTTCTTTGGAAAAGTCTATTCAGTTCTTCTGCCCAGTTTTTAACTGGATTTTCTTATTTTTTGCTATTGAGTTGTGCTAGGGGACTTGTCAAAATACAGATTCTGATTAAGTAGTTTCAAATGGGGCCAGATACCCTCTATTTCTTACATACTCCCATATGAAATTAATAAGGTTGCATCTACAAACACAATAACAGGCTACTGCATAGGATATGGAGTCAGGCAGATCAGGATTTGAATCAAGGCTTATCTATTTATTCACATTTTCATTTTGACAAATTTAAGTTTTTGTGTTTCAGTTTCCTAATTTGTAAAACCGAAATAAAAGTACCTCTCTAATGGCAATTTTGTGGCTATTAAGTAAAACACTGTTAAAGACTGTGGGCATTAATGAAATACTTAGAACACATATGTTCATATGCATGTCCTTATTATTGTGACTTATGACTAGTATGTGGTAAGTTCTTTTTAAATGGTAGTTACTTTTATTTTTAGACAAAATATCTTCTTGTATTTAACACAGCTTTTTGTCTACATCTCAGGATGTCAGATAGTTTGAAGAATTATTTTTTCTGACAGAATTTCAGACCTTATAATGTATTCATTTTTATTCTGTTATCTAAAGCAAAGAAGATAGAAGTCCTAGAAGGGGATAAAAATTCCTCATAAAATGGATGAGTGCCCTCAAAGCAATCACTTCTCAGGAATGGCCTGCTTTCCTCCTATCAAATGACATTACGCTTGTCAGATCAAAACAAGTGAAGGGACATAGAAAAGATGGGAAAATGCTGATGCCAAGAAGGTACAATTGGGCTTTATTTTTCTTTTTAAAGAACAGGATTACAGAAACAAGAGGCTGAATTGTTAATAAAATAATCCTATATAAGAATTTGGAAAAGGAGAGGAGTGCTCATTATTTCTCACAGCGATGTGCCCGGGCAGCCATGTTTCTTCTTCTTCTTCTGTTTGCTTTATCTTTTCAAATCTCACAGCTCCCTCCAGTGTTGACAGAGGGACTAGACTTTTTTTTTTTTTTTTTTTTTTTTTTTAAATCAGGCTGTGCTGTATCTCATTATCAAGTCCACAGACTGCACCAGGGGAACTCATTGTATGCATTTTCCAGTAATCAAGTGGAAATTAAAATATTTTATAGTCCCTGGTAAGTGGCAAGAGAACACTGGGAAGGCATTTTCAGGAATAAAGTGCCAGTGCTTATTCAAAATAAAGTGCGTATGTATTCATTTCCCTCTGTTTCAAATGTGTGTTCAGTTATAAAACCACTTGTGCCAGTACTATTATTTTTATTTACCTATTTGGAAGCTATTGACATAGAGTCTGCAGTCTATCCCTAAAATTGATTCACTGTTAATTTTTCAAGTGGTTCTGTGCAATTTATTATGCAAAATACCACTGGGGTGAGGTGGGGGGTAGCCAAAGACCCAGTTCCTCTCTCTAAGGTGCATAATCCTGTATGGGATAGGTAAGCCTTGGAAAGAGCATGTTAACTGAGCACTGGTTTTGATCCTGCTGGTTACTACCCATGTGATCTCTGGGCAAGGTGCTTATCCTCAGGCAGGGGGTTTCAGTTACCCCACTTATGTAATCAGGGAAATAGACTGGGCCAATGTTTCCCAGATTTGAGTGTTTATGAATTCACCTGGGTCATTGTTAAGAGTACAGATCCCCAGACCCTGAAGATTACGATTACATAGAGTCGGGACAGCATCCAGGAAGCTATCTTTTTCAATGAGCATCCTTCCTACTGATTCTTTTCATCAAGCAAGTGTCAGAGAGGGGGAAAGTCTCCTCATATTGCTCTTGAGTTCTTGTGGCCTGATTAAAATAAAATTGACATAAGACAAATTAACAGGAGTAAAACCAAATTAATGTGTGTGCATGGGAGATCATTGAGGATGCTCAGAGAAATGAGTGAAACAGAAAGCTTTTTAGAAAAAGAAATAAATTTGTGAAGATTTAACAGAACAAAAACTTAGATTTGGGTGTTCATTAGTGAGGAATCTAAGCAAAGTTTGGGCTTGGGTAGTAAATAAGTAAAAAAAAAAATTAAAAGATTTGTTTACATACCCTGCTCAGCCTTGAATTCCCTACTTCTGGTGATAGCACTGTCTCTCTTGTACCTTCTAGGTACAAGGAGGGCACCTTCCATACAGGAGATTTATGTCCTGCTTTCAGAGGGAACAGAGATAGAGAGGTCAGAGTATTCTCTGTGAGCTGGCAGTTTCTTAAGTAACTTTAATTCCAAATAATGCCATTGTGGGAGATTTCAGGGTAGCCTGCCATAGGCCCTGACACAAGCTATGGATATATGGAGACATGAATTTTCTAAGTTTATTTTATCTAGAAGATTCTATGATTTTATGACTTCAAAAATAGCTAAAATTTAATAAAATGCATAGTATCAAATGTATTATAAGCAAATGCTATTGGAATTATTAAAGGACTAATTATCTTGAATGATTAGGGAGGGGTATAAACTTTATAGATATGACTTGTTAACACAGAAAATGAAGAGTATAGCAGGTGTAGGTACAGAATGAGAAATATAAAGATTAATATAAGGAAATGCAAACTAAGTTTGACAATACATCTTTTTCTTTAGAGCATATGGATTATTTAATGGACCAGTGAAAGATAAAGCTGAAAATATAGATTAGTTTGTATCAAGAAGCTTGAATTGTAGCTAAGAAATTTGGGAGATATATACAGCAGATCCTTGAATAACATTGATTCACTCAACATTGTTTGATTATAATGTTGATAAGAAAAAATTGATTCCTGGCCTAGGCCTCTCTGTCTCTGTGGAATTTGCATGTTCTTCCCACGTCTGCGTGGGCTTTCTCTGAGTGCTCTGGTTTCCTTCCACATCTGAAGTACAGGTGAGGTGAACTGGCATGTCACATTGTCCCAGTGTGAGTGAGTGTGGGTGTGTGATACTCCCTGTGATGGAAGAGCATCCTGTGCTGGGATGGGCTCTGGCCACCCACAACCCTGAACTGGCATAAGTGGGTTGGAAAAGAATAAATTGTCTTACTTGTCTTTAGTAGTCTTTCTTAAAGATATACATAACATATATGTATACATGTACATAACTTTTAATGGATTACATACACACCCATATACAAGGTGGGGCAAAAGTAGGTTCACAGTTGTTCATATGGAAAATACATTAATAAAATAAAATCTGTTTGCCCCACCCTGTATGTATATAAATGTAAATATATATAGTACATTAAAAGTTCTTGACTAGCAAATATTTAAGAGCAAATCTTTATATCGGGTGAGGAACATATTGGAAATAGGAAACATGACACTTGATCAGAGATACCACTTGTAAGATTTGGTGGATAAAGTGAGAAATGGGTCACTGACATGTACATTGAAACTAGACAACATGATTGAGGTCAAGGCAGAGGAGATAGGGTGGGGGCTGGCTGGGGAAGACCTGGCATAGAGAAAACTGTGACTTCGGTAGAATCTGTCCTGTTCCTTTTGAAAATTCCAGGAGTTGGCAGATTCCATTTTTGACATTTTTCCATTATAAATCCCCTTCAGATATATACATATTAACAATACAGTTGAATTTCTTAAACTCTCTTACGTTTCTTCCTTTCAGTGTCAAAGCATTGATGATATTGCATAGCCCTTTTAGCATCCTTTATCTAAGTTTGCACGGACAGGGATTGTGGAGAAGGCCTGCTTTCAAAAGACTGCCAAAGAAGCCCAAGATGTACCATTTTCTCTTTCCTTTCTTACCTGATCAATATTATTTATGTCTTCAGTGTAGACATACCTGTATTCACTACCTGTATTCACAGGTAGTTTTTATCCCTCTTCTCCAACCTTGCTCTGACTAAGAATTCTCCCTCTTGTGTCTGCTTCCTCTAACGTATCTTGACCTATTGCATCTTTTAGGAAGTTCTTGGATGGAAAGACTACAGTCACTGCCAGCCCTTCCTATAACTCTTGGTTTGCATTGCAGTACTGAAAGGTCTCTGGCAGGCATTAATAGGACCATTTATGAGCTGTCATTAAGTAGCACCAGGCATGAGTCACCTTGAGCCTGGAGATTGCAAAGCATTTGCAATGATGGAAGAACTACTAGAAAGGAAGGCCACAGGAATCAGTGGTCTATTGTAGGGCAACAGAATTTGTCACCCCAAAATATGTCTCCTTGGAATTTTTAGGATGGGTAACTTTAAAAAACAGCAGACAGGTGAGAAGCTCTGAAAACCAAGTAGAGGTTACCTTTTATATAATCTACTTACATTTGTAAGGGAACTCTCCATTTGATATTTCCTCCATTGTACCAGGAAGAGGGGGATGACTTTAGAAATTCTTATTAATGCAGAAAGCAACTTAAGTCTGCATAAGAACCTTACCCTGTTTACGGTGCTTTTCCTGGCAACATCCTATAACTGATGCCCACTAACATCCTTTGTCTTCACCCAAAGATGGTATTTAAGTTGGTGGCTTCAGTCATTTGAGGGAGTTACTGAAACCAGAAAAGCCAGTATTCGTGCTACCTGTCACTTACCAGACCCAGTAAGCAGAGACAGGGATTGGATCTTTGTGGGCGCTTTATTCAGGTGGCCTGCGAACTGAGAAGATGCTGGGTTTGAATTGAAAAGATGGCAGGTTTGTACCTTAATAGACCATCTTACACTTCCTTCCAAGCCAGCCTTTTTATAACAGACAACAAAGTGCGGTGAGGGGTTTTGAAATTCAGGGAAACTTAGATGAAGAAACTCCAGTATTCTTGCCCTGGGCAGTTAGCTGTTCCCAGGGGTGGGTGGGTGGGCAGTCTCTCCCTGGGACACAATGGCCTAGATGTCTCTACTTGTTCCCCAGGTGGTGGTCTTTAGTGGTGCCACAGGAAGGTCATCTGTCTCTCCTGGGAGCCAGGGTGAGCTGTACCTGCAGTTCTACAAACAATAGCTTTAACATATGCATTACCTATTAGGCTTATTAACTATTTACCTTAAACTAAAATTTTCCAACTCTTGAGTCCCCAATCATTACTAAGTTTTCCTGGATCTCTCCCATGTATACAGAAGGTATAGAGTTTATTAAGCTTTTATTTGTTTTTCTCCTGTTAATCTGTCTTTGACTACAGGGATGTATCAGCCAAGAGGCCAGAAGAGTAGAGGGAAAATTATTTTCCTTTTCCTATTATTATTCATTCTAGAGTATTCTTTATTAATGCTGATAATGATTTGCTTTGCCTGTGGCAGTTTTAGGATTTTGTAAAATGTGTAGGATTCCCTTATTAATTTTGCTACTGAGTTTTCACTTTTCCCTTCTAGGCTCTTAGCTGAGATACTCCTGTGATAAAAGACAGATGTATAGGAGAAAAACCGAAGTTTAATAACATGTATGCCTCCTGCATACAAGGGAGAGACCCAGGAAAACTGATTAACTCCTCCAAATGGCCTAAGCTACCACTTTAAATGCATCTCAGAAAGATGTTAGGGTGGGGGAGTCAGTTATGGGAGGTTACCATAGAAAGCACCATACAAACCAGTAAGGTTATGCAGATTTAAGTGATCCACCATCCCCTTTGATAAGTTTCTAGAGAATGAGTCATCCTCTTCCTGGCTTGGGGGGAGAGTGGACAGATTCTCTTACAAATGGAGATTTCCCTTATACATCTAAATGCACCTAACAAGCTTAACTTCTAGGTTTTCAGAACTTTTCCTGTGTCTGATATTCCTTAAAAAATAACAACTCAACATAACCTTTGTCACAGGTGGGCACTGGTAACCAGGTTATTGGTGATTGGGACAAAGAACTGAACTGAACACCCAGAGTTTATAGCAGAGGACGTGGGAGCAGGCCAACTCAAAGCACAGATTGACCTCATGGGCTGGAGGGACTCTATTCTTACATGGAGGATCCTTCCTGGCTAGTTTTGGCAGGCTTTTACTGCACGTGGACAAGTAGTTGTATTACTTTAAAGCTACTGCACATGTGGTCTCCCATGATTTTCCCTGATTGGCTGCCAGGGAAGGGGGTCCCCCTGTACTAGGTTCGCTTTTCCCATCGCCAGAGAATTATAGCTCTCCATGTCAGAGATTGGTGAAAAGGAAAGGAATTACTTATTCAAGTTACACAGACTTAAGAGGAATGACTTAATGTCTCCATCAAAATCCCAAAGTCCTTTAAAACACCCACAAACACACATAGTACTTCCTCCCCCCACTTTGCCCAGTCAGGGGTACCGTATCTCAGGAAAATAAATAGAAGTCCATGGCTCAGGCAGTCCCCGGTTCTTCCCAGTAATCTGTGCTTAGCTGATAGGCCTCCCTTGGTTCCCAGCACCATCATCTGTGTTGCTGGGATCTCCAATTAATCCAAAGTCATGTGGCACCCTCTCATGGCCCATTGGTAAAAGTCCTTTCTCCTTTTTCTTCCAGGCAAAGTCTCTCCTGCTTCCTAAGCCATGTAGCCAAAGGGAGCACTCAAAGCCATGGGGCCCTCACTCTTGCCAACACCACGGGGGTCCCTCCCATCAAAGCTGCAAGGGAAGGGGCGCGTTGCCACTCTGCCAAAACCACACAGTTCTCTGCCAAAGCCAGGTGGCGAGTCTCTGCTAAAGCCATGTGGTGATCTTCCCATGGCTGCGAGGGTCCTGACTCTGCCAAAAGCGCATGATTCTCTTTATCCAATCACTGCTGCATCTGGGTTTGAATCCCCACGCCAGTCTTCTTCTGCAGCCCCATTTCCGACTCCTCCCACAATTGGCTACACTTGCCAGCACTTCAGTATCCTTCCAGCTTTACTAGGCTGCCATAGTGAGTCTGGGCAGGTGTGGCCCCATGCTGTAGAGCCAATCATCTCCAAGCTCCCAGGCAGTTACGAATTGGGTGGAAGTCACTCCCTTCACCCTGGCTCAAAGCATGGCCACAGCTATTTAGCGTATCTATGAAACCAGTTAAAGGTATGTTAAAGTTAAAGTTAATAGATATGTTAAACAACTGTTCTAGAGGTTATCTGCAAAACTGTTGCTATGTAAAACAACTCAATGGCCTTGCTCCATGTATCCCACTCCTCAGCTCAGACTTGTGGGGGTGAGGACATCCCATCTTTGTAATATTTCCTGGACACCCTGAGTTCTGGACCCCATTATAAATCCTTCTTTTGGGGATCCCCTGACTGTACCCTCCTACACCTTGATGCCAAAGAAGCATATTTTGATGTGGCAAATTTTGCTCCCCTTTGTACTTATGTAACTGCTTATTTGTGGCAGTATCACCTATATCTAGCCAGTGCTTACTTGCTTTGTTTTATTTATTTATTTATTTTTATTGATGAGAGAGAGAGAGATCTTGGCTCTGCTTATTTGTACATTCATTAGTTGATTTTTCTGTGTGCTCTTGTGTCCTGAGTAAGCATGGAATCAACAACCTTGCTGTATTGGGACAACACTCTAACCAACTGAGCTACCTGGGCAGGGCCAGTGCTTGCTTTATTTTAATGGGTCAATAAATATAAATGAATCAGGGAGAGGAGGAATTGTGTATGGTGAATTAAGATATTAAATTCCATATCCTCACAGTAGAAGTTAGTAGAGTCTCCGGCAGGTATAGTTAAATATTTCTTTTATAATCAAGCATATGTCCAACTGCTTTTGATTTTCTTCCATGTATTATATACAATACTTCTGTAACAGGGTGCAGCCAAGAGGGGGGCCTCAAACAGGGATTTGTAATGGGGTCCAGAACTCAAGGTGTCCAGGAAATATTAGAAAAATATATATAGGATGTCCTCACCACCACAAGTCTGAGCTGGGGAAATGGGACAAATGGAGCAGGGCCTTTCAGAGCTGTTTTGCATAGCAACAGTTTTGCAGATAAACTCTGGCATGGTCATTTAACATATCTATAACCTTTAACTGGTTTCATAGATATGCTAAATAGCTGTGGCCCTGTTTTCAGCCAGGGGGATGGGAGTGACTTGAACCCTTGAGGGAACTGGGAGGCAACTCCCCCTGGTTACAGCGCCTGCGTGGGAGCTTGGAGATGATTGGCTCCATGCCATGGGGCCATGCCTCCCCAGACTCACTGTGGCAGCCCAGAAAAGCCAGAAATATTTGGGAATGCTGGCAGGTGTAACTGATTGTGGGAGGAGTCAGAAATGCTTTGCAGAGGAAGATTGGCATGAGGATTTAAACCCAGGCATGGCAGCCGTGCAAGGGAGAGCCACATGGCTTTGGCAGAGGATACCCTGTGGCTTTGGGGTGCTCCCTTTTGCCACATGGCTTAGGAAGCAGGAGAGATTTTGCCTGGAAGAACAGGGGTGAAAGGACTCTTGCTGGTGGACCATGAGAAGGTGACACATGGCTTTGGATTAATTGGAGGTCCTGGCGGCGACACAGCTGATGGTGCCGGTAGCCCGAATCACAGACTTCTACTTCTTTTCCTGAGATATGGTACCCCAGACTGGGGCAGAGGGAGAAGGAGGGACTGTGTGCGTCTGTGGGTATTCTAAAGGACTTTAATATTTTAATGAAGACAGTAGGTCACTACTCTAAGTCTGTATAGCTTTAAATAAATAATTCCTTTCCTTTTCACCAATCTCTGGCATTGAGAGATGTCTTTCCTCTGGCGGCAGGATAGCAAACCTAGTAGGTGGAGGGGACACCCAGAGCAAAAGGGGGGTCCATTGGATAATAGTATATTGCATACCCTTCCCCCGTGGGTCTGTTCTGTAACACTTCTACATCGTCTCTGCTGGAATTGTAGCTTCCTTGTTTAAGCAAGTTAGTAACAAAATCTTCAGTCTTTTTTCATTGCTTTTTTTAATTGCTTAAAATTCAGACATTAAACAAATATTACTGAGACTCTAATCCTCCAGTGACCTTCCCCATTCATTTTAGCTTTCTAGGCCTGTTCTGCTTGACATTTTTCTGTTCTGTCCCTTTCTTAATCATCAGTTTTTCTTTTCTAAAATCATGGAAAGGGTCTTGTAAACCTATTCCTTTGATCATAGAAATCCCACTGTTGAATCAGAACTGAAAATGCAACCCATTTCTCTCTAAGCAGAAATATGAATTCTATGTAGCATGATTCAATACTAGCTAGTAATAATAGCTTAGTTTAGAGATGTTGTATTTTAACCATTTTACTCACAAATCCATGTAGGCTAGTTATAATTCTGTTACCACCAACCCAGTTCTTTTTCTTTATGTGGAGTGTGGGACCCTTACCTCCTCTACATGATGAGTGGTACCGAACCTCAAACATCATAGCTAATATGACACTCGTTTCATTTTTCTTATATTAACAGCACCCACTTCCAACCCTCCCTTCTGAGTTGTTAAATGCTCTAAGGTTTCTAGACAAATTTGAAACTAGGTGCCGGGCCAGGTGAGGATGAATTCACTTAAGCATAGGATATCTAATGCATACTCAGCACCACCTGGTGGCAAAAGCATATATCTGAAATGATGTTTGTGTTCTTTTTGGATTGGCTGCCATGAAGACGGGAGGAAGAAAAAAGTGAACTGTTGAAATCCATCTGGTATTAATTTGGGGCTAAAATTGTCACAAGTACCCAAAACCAAGCTCTCAAAAATCTACATTAAGTTCCATCAGTGAGGTGGAGCTTTAGCAAAGAGAGGTGGGCAAGAGAAAAAAAAAAAACAAACACAAAGGTAAAATGAGGAAGAAGGTAAAAAAAAATAAAATGTACATGGTGGACCCTCAGTGAGGTGAAGGCAGAAAACAAGAGAAAAAGAAGATGAAACAAAGTTAATGGATCCTGTGTCGTGAGTGGCAGTATAAATATATGGATAAAGGAAAAGTAACTTTCTTTCTTTCTTTCTTTCTTTCTTTCTTTCTTTCTTTCTTTCTTTCTTTCTTTCTTTCTTTCTTTCTCTCTCTCTCTCTCTCTCTCTCTCTCTCTCTCTCTCTCTCTCTTTCTCTCTTTCTTTCTTTCTTTAATTGTTGTTCTTGTACAGTTTCCTGTCTTAGTAACTACATTTCTTAATAACTTTTCCTTTTCAAATACCTTAAGCTTAATAAGCTTCACAGATACCTAATGGGCTATGAATCATGATCCTTACTTAAAAGACAAAGAAACAAGTAGGAATTAGGGAAGATGCTTAAATGCCAAACTCAGTTTGATGTGTTGCTAAAACTCAACTCACTCTTTAACCTGTACCAGAAAATTACTAAGAGGAAGTTCACTCGTATGTGGAATCTGATGAACAGTCTGAACTAACCAGGAAAATGTGAACAGACTCATAGATGGAGAGCAGATGACAGCTAAGGGCCGGGGAAGGGTAGGGAGTGGAGGGAATGAGGAAGAAGGACTCACGGACTTGGATAACAGTGTGATGATTGCTGGGAAGAGCAGGGTATAAGGCACAGGTATCAAATGCATTTTCACCAGGGGCCACATCAGCCTCGTGGTTGCCTTCAAAGGGACAAATGTAACTTTAGGACTGTATACTAGTAACCACTCCTTAACAGTGAAGCAAGAGCTCGGCGCTGCTGCTGGGTAGAAACAAGGTCCTGGGCCAGATAAAACAAGGTGGAATGCCGGATTCAGCCCCCCGGGCCTTGAGTTTGCCACCTGTGGTATAAGGGCACTAAACAATAATAGAACAAAATACAATAAGGATTTTTAAAAAACCAGAAACCCTATTTGCTGCACTAAAACACTGGTTCTCAAAGTGAGCTCTATGTTGGAATCACCTGCAAAGTTCTAAAATATGCTAATGCCTGAGTCTCACTGGAAGGGATTAGGATTTATTTGGTCTGGGAAGTATGGGCAAATAATCTAGATTTTTAAAGCTTCCTGGGTAATTCTAATGTGTACCAGAGTTTAAGTATGAGTCTTCTCAACTCTACTTTCTTGCCAGTTAGATAGTTCAGTAGGTTCCTCAGAACTTTTAATAAGGTTCTCAACACTAGACCTTTTAATTTAACATTTCAAATGCAAGTCATTTATGCATCAATAGCTTTATGAAAGAAGAGGTTCTGTTCCACATCATTCATGTCAGAGAGATTGTGCTTTGTGAATTAACAAGAATTTACGTGGTTGTCAATTCTCCCTCTGTTTCTTATGTCTAGAGGCCACCTCTGTTCTCAATTTTCTGGTACAGTGATCTTTATCCCTATTATCCAAAGGGACAGAAGATACCACCTGTTTCTTCTAGGGTTATTTGGTCTTCCAATGACATGGCATATAGTTGCAGCTGCTACCCTGCTGAACTGTAAGGTGAAAAATAGTTTCTCCAACCATGCCCTATACATGGATGTTTTGTATCAAGTATGTTTTGTCCTCAGAAGATGTATTGAGATTAAAAACACAGTGAGATTATTAGAAATTGTGGCCTACTTTCAGAGTACCACCCTCTGATGAGCTATTTAATGTCAAATATGTGTGTGCGCTTTTTTTTTAGGAGCAAATTTGGTCAAGCTGTTTGTTGAGTGTACATCTGTATCTATTTATATTTGGTTTCTGGTCTCTTAAACAAGCTGATGCATGCAACACAAACAGGCCTAAGCAGTTTGTGTTGAATGCATGCAAGATTTCAAGGGCTATACTTTCAGTTAAGATTGACACTTATGCTCTCCTATCTGCTGCTAAACGCCATGGAGAGTATTGCATACCACCAAATAATTGCATAGGAAAAGAAAAAATCTATTTCCAAATGTCAAGACCAGCAATCAAAGAGTTTCTGTATAGCTGTAAAATACTTTGTGAACAGATGTATTCCTAAAAGTTATCTTATCAAAGTAATGAAAATGTTACAGGCCAATATTTAGAATATGTTACACTTTTAGTAGTATCTTCTACAGAGTTTTGATAATGTTATGGTCAAATAATAAGTAAAGATAAATGCTTTTATAAAATCAAAGCTGAATCTCCCCAAATCCCACTTTCTAATAGTCACTACTTCAAAAGCAGTGTTTGTTTTTACAAAGATTTTATTTATTTATCTTCAAAGGGGAAGGAGAGAGGGAGAGAAACATCAGTGTGCCTCTCATGCACCCCCTGCTGGGAACTAGTCTGCAACCCAGGCATGTGGCCTGACTGGGAATTGAACAGGTGACCCTTTGGTTGATAGGCGGGCGTTCAATCCACTAAGCCACACCATCCAGGGCTCATGATATTTTCTTTAAAGTGTCTAATAGCTAATACTCTAGGTACCAAGGTTTACTTCATTTTTCCCTAAGTGGAAGAGTAGCTTTTCTCTTAGAATTAGAATCATTTTCTGGTACCTAACCAATGACATAATACTGAGCAGTTACTGTATTCCTTCATTCATTATATAGTTAGTGTTAATTTTCAATGTTACTCTGACTTATTTATGCCCTTCTTCCTTAGATAGAGAATTTGACATAAATGTACACTATTAAGTAAATTTGGATGCATCTGTATTATAAAAGTGTAGTTCGGGAAGCAATATTGATTTGGAATGGTTAGTGGGAAGGATGGGGAAGTAATGCAAAATGTGTAAAGGAAAAATTGTTGAAGATGAGGAAATAAATGCCTTTTAGTTAATAAAATAAGAAACAAGTATAAATAAAGTAAAAATTGCCAATGTCCAGATTTCAATTGCATAGTGGTTCATATGAAATGATGTACTATGAGTTCCCAAAGTGCATTTTAGGTCTAATCCTGCTAACACACTACTCTGAGACTTTGGGAAAGTCACTAAAACTCTCTTGTTCTTTTTTTCTCCTTAGATACAATGTATTTCTATTAGATAAGTGACACTGAAACTGAAGAAGTAGCCTCCTCTAAATGGGCCTAACTTTGAATCTCATCCCCTGACATTGGTAGTTGTGTGACTTTGTGCTTCTGTCTTCTCATCTATAAAATGAAGATAGCAATAGTACTTTCCTCATGCATTAGTAGCAGAGATTAAATATGTTGAGATGAGTTAGGTGCTTGGGGTAGTGTCCAGTGGCTAATAATGGCTGTACAAGCTACTATCATTCTTATTATTTCAAATTGTACTCCACTCAATCAACTGACTCCACAGAGCTCCCTCAGGAGTTCCATTGGTTGAGCTGGGGAGGGGAAAAAAGGTGCTGTTAAGAAGATAACTATACAAAACTCAAGTTAAAAATGATGTGATTATTTGACCTTATCTGGGAAGCACTTTATCTGCCCTTCCATTCTAAATGATAGCTTTGCTGGATAGAGTAATCTTGGATGTAGGTCCTTGCCTTTCATTACTTAAAACATTTCTTTCCAGCCCCTTTTGCCTCTAAGATTTCTTTTGAGAAATCAGCTGATATCATAACGGGCACTCCTTTGTAGGTAACTGTCTCCTTTTCTCTTGCTCCTTTTAGGATTCTCTCTTTATATCTAATCTTAGGTAACTTAATGATGATGTGCCTTGGTGTATTCCTCTTTGGGTCCAACTTCTTTGGGACTCTCTGGGCCTCATGGACTTCCTGGAAGTCTACTTCCTTCACCAGACTGGGGAAGTTTTCCTTCATTATTTGTTCAAATAAGTTTGCAATTCCTTGCTGTTGTTCTTTTCCTTCTGGCACCCCTATAGTGTGGATATTGGAATGTTTCAAGTTGTCGTAGAGGTTCAAAAGTCTCTCTTCATTTTTTTGAATTCTTGTTTCTTCATTCTGTTCTGGCTGGATGTTTATTTCTTCCTTTTGTTCCAAATCATTGATTTGAGTCCTGGTTTCCTTCCTGTCACTGTTGGTTCCCTGAATGTTTTGCTTTATTTCATTTGGGTATCTTTCATTTTTCGAACAAGCTCAATCAGTTCTGTGAGCTTTTTGATTACCAGGGCTTTCAATTCTCCATCAGATAGGTCAAGTTAAAGGAGTTCATCACCAAGCCATTATTATATGAAATGTTAAAGGGACTTATCTAAGAAAAGGAAGATAAAAATATGAACAGTAAAATGACGACAAACTCACAACTATCAACAAATGAACCTAAAAAAATAAAAGAAAGAAAAACAATGAAAATAAAAACTAAGCAAACAACTAGAACAAGAATAGAATCAGAGAAATGGACATCACATGGAGGGTTTTCAGTGGGGAGGGGGAAGGGAGGAAAGAGGGGAAGGTACAGGGAAGAAGAAGGGTAATTGGTAGGCATTAAGTAGATGGGGAAAGGTCAAAAATGGTATAAGAAACAGAGAACTCAAAGAACTTATATGTATAACCCGTGGACATGAACTAAGGGGGAAAAGCTGGAGGGCTGGGGGGGTGCAGGGTGGAGGGGGGATAAAGGGGGGAAATTGGGAAAACTATAATAGCATAATCAATAAAATATACTTTAAAGAAATAAAATATATAAAAAATAATGTGATTATATCAGCATAAAGGATATTTCTAAAAATCTATCAGTTTCAGCGATTCTCACATTTTGAGCATTTTTGAATGCCTTACATTTTAAAATGGCACCATGTGTAAGAGAGTGGTTAAATTTTTAGCATATATTCACAGAAACAATACAATGATTTCACTAAAATCTTATAATACATTTGCATGTATTGTGATAACTGGTAGAAATCTATAATTTTCTGGAAAGGGTTTGATAAATTAAGATGATTTCTTAAGGGAAAGATGCAAGATCCCAAACTCTTTCTTCCCATAAGATTCAAAATTAAGAAAACTTGTTCTAGTGAGCATGGCTATCCTTACCCAAGATCTTAAGAGTAAAAGCTCCACAGGTTGGCATATTAGTTAAAATAGTTTCTAGATATGTAACAGATGAATACTAAAATCTCAGCAGTTTGAAACAATAAAATCTATTCTTCATTCACATAAATAAGGGATGTGGCTGTTTCTGATCAGATAGTCTGCTATAACTGGTGATTCAGGATCCAGCCTCCTTCCTTATCTTTAAAATATGAATTCCAAGTTCACCCTGGGTATCAATATCTAGACAGAAGAATGGGAAAGAGAAGGTATAAGATCACACAGAACAGAACAAATGACATATAGCATGTCTTCTGATATGCCTTTGGCCAAAACCAGTAATGTGACCACACCTACATGTATGGGAAACAGGGAAATGGAACTTCACTGTGCCTGCAGTTAGAAAGATAAACAACCAGGTAGTGTTTAGCAAAGGGTAAAGATTTTTTTTTCTCTTTATAGGATTTTAGTAGTAATACAGGAAGAATGGGAATTATGATCTGGTGAAGTGATAGAAAGTGTTCCATGTTAAATAACTTAAGGGAAAGAATTGCACTCTGGTTAAAAGGATGTAAATTCACTCAAGGAGCTGAGGCTTTGGATCCCAGTGTAAATTTTGGTGTGGAATACCCTATGACTGAACACACTCCACATAAGGCTGGACTTCAAGAAACTTGGAAGGCTCAGTAAGTGATGATAGGGAAAACAGCTTTAAGGCAAAGGACCTCTTTGGATCGCCCAGATATTCATTGGGAAATAAGTCCTTCTGGGCAACCAACTGCCAGTGGGGGCCGCAGAGTGTTCCTGTGACATCTGAGTTTCTACTCTAATCATGTGTGAGAGCCACCAATATTTGCCCTTCGATGTGAATCACAGCTCTCTAAAAATGTTTTGGCTATATCGTGGTGCTAAAGGGGAAGAAAGAGACATTCTTTGCAATAATGAGATGGGATGTTGAGCTGCTTAGAGGAAATTTAAACGATTATTTGCTCTTATGATTTTTCCTGCTGTGGGCAAAGTGGGATATATCAGATGCAGTTATTTTATTAATCCTGAAATCATCTGCAGATATTTGAACATGGTAAGAGCAGATAGGGGCTAATATACACATTGCACTAATTCTTAGGCAGTCATGGATTTTTTGGGATCAGAATTGCTGGGATGGTGAAGTCCTATCTGTTAGGTTGGAGTCACTCAAGAAACCAGATGGATGCAGTGAGCTAAGGAGCAGTGTTTATTAGCGAGGAATAAGAGGGAGAGTGGAGCTAACCAGGGGACATTGGGAATTGTGGGGGAAAGTGGGGCCAACATAGGGAGGTTGGGGAGCCAATCAAGGGAGGTTAAGACTTGTGGAGGCAAGTGGAGCCAACCTAGGGAGGTTGAGGAGCCAACCAGGGAGGCTAAGACTTGTGGGGGAAAGTGGAGCCAACCTAGGGAGGTTAAGACTCACTGGGTTGTTCTTAGGGCATGGTTTTTAAGTGCAAAAACCTGCAAAGGGTAACTGGTTGGGGTGTCAGAGTCTGATTGGCTAGAGCTGGTTGCTGGATGATATTCCTGCTGACTATTGTTCTTGATACATCCTGTCAGGCTCAAGTTAAAGCTGCATCCTGTTATGCTGGAGAGGCAGACCCCAGACCCCAGTCTTAGCTGAGCAACTGCTTGTCCTGGGTAGGGTCAGCAGGCAGTGTCCCAGGCAGGCATTTTCCCAGGCTACAGTTTCCCACGGTACAGTTTTCCCGCCTGGTGTTTTTTCATTCCTCCCAGTCCTGCCTAGGTCTGTCACTAGTAAATTATGTCCTGGTTCCTGTGTGTAAGAATTCTTCTCATAACACAGAAGTGCCTACAGTTGTGATGGAAATGGGAGAAAACAGGAATGGAATGCTGTGATTCAAATGGCTTTTCAAATTTTCGCATATGAAAGTCAAATATCAGGAGTATGGGTAGATCCTAGTGAGACCAAATGAATAAGTTTAAGTGGCTTGTTTAGGTCTCTGGCACAATGGATTTCAAGGAGAAAATGGCACTATTTTAGGTACTTTTGGAAGATTAGTTATCTCTGTAACTGCATCAAGTCATTTTAGCCTCATATCCTTCAGAGCATCAACTGCTTTTCTGGTTCCTGAGCTGGCCTAAACTGTACAGAATCTTTAAACTTATGAATAACGTAAAGATGCCCTATGTCCTAAGATTAATATGACCCTATAGTTTATCTCCAAGCCAGGAATTTTTTGAGAGAGTAAAAAAGTTGCTATTAATAACTATACAGGATGATAAGAATGAAGCAGGTATTCTGTGCAAACCAGGATCTAAAAAATCCGCACTTAAGACAGAGTTTCTCAAAATACTATGTGAGGAATTATTCTCCCCAACAGAAGTTCATGAAATACAGATCCATGGTTCATAACCTCTATCAACTAATTAAGAATCTGGAAACAGGGGCCCTTTTAAGAAGGAGATCCAATTTAAGAAGCCTCTCAACTCTCAGCTCATGTGTTCCTTATGCATGTTAACATTTTCAGGGGCTTAGCAAAACCAATGGGAATAATGTTGAAATGAGTCTGTCTCATGCAGTTGAAATGCACAGTAGGATTTGTGAATGGATCTCAACCAGAATTATAGAAAGTTGTTTAAAAAATGTTGTCCTTTCATTGTTTTCCTTATTTCATTCTTAACTTATGTACAATAGACTGTTACCTTCACTAATATACAGCTGGAATAAAGATTTCATAGAAAGACAAATATTGTGTGACCTCACTTATATGTGGAATCTTGGAGTCAACCTCACAGAAAGAGAGTAGAATGGTAGTTGCCAGGAACTAGGGGAGGGGGAAATGGGGAAGTGATGTTCAAGTGTACAAAGTCTCAGTCATGTAAGAAATAGTTCTGGCCATCTACTATACAGCATAGTGCCCATAGCTAACAATATTGTAGTGTATACTTAAAACTTGCAAAGGGGTTAAGTTTTACCATACATACACAGAATTAGAATAAGGGGGGAGGAAGATACTTTGGGAGGTGATAGAATGCTTATATGTATGGTGATGATGATTTCACAAGTTTATACCTGTTCCCAAACTCATTGAGTTGTATACATTAAATATACTCAGCATTTTATATATCAGTTACACTTCAATAAAGTGTTGTTTTTAAAAAAAAAAAATTAGATTTCACACGTCTTTTGAATTTTGTGCCATAATTTGCATTTTTCCCTTTTAAGTCGTAAAAGTTTGGTGTGGAGTGATATTAATGTATCCCTTTAACTTTTCATGAAGGGTTACCTTAATACTATAATTTTAGGCTTTCTAATCTAATATCAGTCTTGATAATGAAATATTAATATTTAAATATCTTTCAGGTTCAAGGCATTGTGTCTACATTCTGGAGTGAAAAACAATACTTCTCTTAAAAATAAAACTAACCCATGGGGGAGAACAATATGTTTACATGTGTCTATTAAATTGCGGGTGATAAATTTGCTGTCAGCACACAGTTTGGGAGTTAGAGGAGCCATGTAAATTTAAGTTGCTGTTTTGTTCAGGGCTCACAGCAGGTTTTCTTGTATTTGTTCCAAAAGAGATGGAAAGATGGTAACTTGATTGGTGTGACAGTGAAGAATCTAAGTGTATGTCATGCTTTTGACATTTATTTGATGCCTCGTTTAACTTAAACTAGAAAATCAATCTTTCCTCACTGAATTGAATCTCAGCAAGTCTTTGGATGAGAGCAGAATCATTGGAACACCCTGTCTCCTTATAGACTTCTGAGTGTATCTGATATCTTTTACTGAAGCTACTTTTTTTTTGGGGGGGGGGAACTCTGTTGTAAACTTGATGGTTGCCATGCCTCAATGGAAACTAGCTGTATTGTGAAAATTCAGCATGAATTTGCACTGTCGATCCAGGAAACTCTAACAATCATTAGTGTTCTTGAGAGCAGTCAATTCAATTCAGTCAATTTAATTCATGTCAATTCAAATATTTAATGTTCATTAAATCAAACATTACTAAATGTCAAAGATAGAGAGATTAATGCATTTTAAGGAATCTATTGTGATAAAAGTAGGACAACCGAGCTACACAATGGTACTTTACATGAGTAGTTACGGTTATGAGGAAAAAGTGTTTTGAGTGGAAAAGAAAATAGATTTATCTGATGTGATGATCTCTGCATTTGAGTTTTAAGGGATTATTAGGACTTTTCTAAGTGGATAAAAAAGGAAAATACTTTTGATAGCACAAATAGCAACTGCTAATAGTTGTAAAACAATAAGCATAGAAGGTTTTAATCACTGGTATTTAGTGTGAAAAAAAGATTAGCTAAATTGGCAGATAAGGCAAGAAAATGGAGACCTTTTATGCTATGTTCAGAAGTTGAACTTTCTCTTCAGTGCAATGGGAAGACATTAAACTTTTTGGCAGATAATCGATGAACAAATTTTCAATTTATAAATAATAATATTGGTAATAATGTTGATAATGAATAGGAGGGATGACAGTTGAGATGAAAGGGGCAGAAACAGATGGAGTGCAGCCTATGCTAATGATGACAAGGATCTGAATCAGGGCAGTGGATTTGACTAATAGGAGATATAGAGGAAGCAAATGCCTAACCTTGATGATATATTGGATACCGGGAGAAGTAGGAAGGAGGGAGGGGTGAGGGAAAGGTGGGGGTCAGAATTCCTCCCATATTTCTGTCTTTGCTTACTTGGACAGTGGTACTAACAATAAATGACACCTAATTTTGAGGCCATCTGCTTTAACCTGAGAGAACATGGTGGCTTATGATTACAATAATATGCAAATTACATGAAGATTCAGACAATTGTATAATCTTTCTAAATTTACATATGAAAACATATGAACTAATAGCCCCAGAAGTTTGGTGCTCCCTGACGTCATCAGCTCAGTGTCAATGACTCTGGCTTCCTGAATTATTTTGGCCCTGGTTATAGCCCAACTCTGGTGCAAATAATTTTATACAGAAATCATCATTCCAGAGACCTATTTAATTAACCTCAACTGTTTAAATAGGAGCCACCAATATAGCTGTGCTTTACACTTAGTTCTCTCACATCTTGGCTTTTTTTCTGAATGTTGCAATGTAAGTCCAGCAGTTTTTCCTTGGTATGGTAATCTTGCTGCTTTGGTCTTTGTTTGATCATTTGTCTGGCTGATATCTGAAGTCTTGTGAAGATGTCTGTCCTCTTCACTTCTCCTTTCAGACTTGGCAGGTGATGTATCCAGAAGTCTGGAGGTTGACTAGAGTATTACCACTATAAGCTGAGTTGGCAGGGAAGAGATTAAAAATGAAAATTTGCCTACTTTTAATTGGTCAGGCCAGGTATTTACATCTCAAAGGTACAGGGAAAGAAATGCAAGCTCATCCTAGAAGGACATCCAGTTTCAAAAAGCCAGTTATTTTTAAGCCTTTTGAGATTGCACCCAGAAAAGCCAGTGTTCCTTCTGCCTGTCATCCACCAGATCCAATAAACAGAGAATAGGGATTGAATCTCTATGGGCACTTTATTCAGATGGCCAGCAATCTGAGAAGATGGTGAGTTTGTACCCTAATAGACCCTCTTACATTTCCTTTGAAGCCAGCCTTTTTATAACAGAGAACAAAGTGGTGAGGGGTTTTGAAATTCAGGGAAAATTAGATTAAAAACCCCAAAAACCTATAGCATTCTTGCCCTGGCAGTTAGCTGTGCCCCAGGTGGTCAACTGTCTTTCCCAGTAGCCAGAGTGGGCTGTGCCTGCAGTTCCTGAAACAATAGCTTTCACATATGCATTACCTACTAGGCTTATTAACTATTTACCTTAAACTAAAATTTTCCAACTCTTGAGTCCCCTATCATTATAGGTGTCCTATGAGGCTATTCTCTGGCTCCTTGTTCTTCCTCTAAGGGGTCTAAACCTCATGACTAACAACATGCTAGGGGAGAAAAGGTCACCCTGGGAGTGAGGTCCTAGCTTATAATAGCTATTTCCTCTAGTTTTGCTCATTGCTAGGCTCCTGGGACTTTCTACCCTGGTGACATTCCATACCTGGCCTATCGTTCCTTATTTGCTCATGTCTGCCTATCTGCCTAGTCTATGATTACTGACTGGAGAGCACTTGATTGAGAAATAATTATATTATCTGGATTGTAGGTATCAAAACAAAGAGCTCTTCTAACAGGGAATAAACAGGAGCTATTTCCTGGGGCATATCTCCTTATAGGTATTGTAAAGGAGACCTTTTCTTCTAGCCTTCAAAGTTGTTCCATTTAGTCTAGTAATCAAACTGACATTAGATTAGCCAGAGAAAAACAAATTAAAGTTTAGAAATATGTATACCTCCTGTGTACATGGAAGAGACCCAGTAAAATGAATAACTCCCTGAAATGACAGAAGCCACAACCTTAAATATCATCTTCAGCTAAGGACTAAAGGAGATGCTGGGTATGGAGAGGAGAGTCAGCTATGGGAGGTTACTACTGTAAACAAGCCTAAGGTTGTTAATGCAGATTTGAGTCCATACCTTCTCCACTGATAGTGAAGACCAGCCTGGGACAGTGAGAGGAGACACCCTTACAGATGGAAATTTCACTTACAGTGTAAATGTCCTTTCATAAAGGGTAACTTCAAATTGATTTTCAGAGCTTCTCCCAAGTATTTCATTAATATTTCAGAAACGGAGGAGATGGGACCAATTGGATCTGAAGTTATATAATTTTGAGGGCAATTTTGGAAAGTGGGAATACTTCCAAATTAATTCCTTTTCACATCCTATAAAATATTTTGATGATTATAAGCTTTAGTTTTGCTTTATTTACTGCATTACAACTTCATTGAGGACAGGGAATAAGACTTGTTAATCATCATAAGATATGCCTTCTGCTGTGCCTCATGAACCTTGTGCTGGGGCCACAACTGGACCCTGTGGCTAGCTGCCTGCCTCATTGAAGCCTACGTACGTAGCCTTTGCTTTTTTCATGCCTTGGAAGAGGGTTCCCTCCACATCTGTGTGCAGTAGGACCTGTGGCCAGGCCTCCTGCACAATTTCCTCTTCTTAAAGAATTCATCTTCTACCTACTTCAGTTGTTTTGCACTGGAGTCTCAGAGCCTTGATCAGGTATAGGCCAGGAGACTATCCTCAGGAGTCACTTCACATCCACTTTAGCAGCTAGTAGGTTCCACTATTATGCAGAATCATTTCTCTCTAGAATTTGGATAATAAAAATACTTATTGTCTCTCCTTTCACCAAAAAAGAAGTGGCCAGTTCATCAGGTATCACAAAGACTTAAGATCCTTCAAGGTCTTCTCATCCCTGAGAATGGGGTATTGGTAACCTAAAACCATTACGCTGGCCATCTACTTTGTAAATAAAGTTTTATTAGGACATGGCCAAACACACTGATACTATTGTGCATGGCTGCTTTCAAGGGCAGAGTTGATTAGTTGCTGTAGTGACCATATGGCTGAAGCCTAAAAGTTTTATTATCTGGTCCTTTAAGGAAAAGTTTGCCAACCCCCGCTTTAGAAAACAAAATCCAAACTGCTCAGCTTGTTTTTTTTTTTTTTTTTAATTTGTCATATTTGGTTGTCTAGTATCTAATTCCTCCTTATTTTGGGGAGATTATCTCCAATTTATGTTGTCTTTCCAATAAGAAGATCCCAGCTCAGGCTTGATCAAAGCTTCTCACCTGCAACATTGAATATAGAGCAAAATGCTGCAGCAATGAGAGATGGCTAGAATTATTTCACACTTATTATGTTGGTAGTATTTTGCACATTAGTTAGAGGCATTCTGACCGGATTATTCCTGGCCAGAGCAAAGATCTCTAACTTCCTGTCTGTAATCTGCCAAAGAATTTTGGTTCTTCTCCAGCCCCACAGCAGTACTATGAGCCCCTGGTGTTCTTCCAAAAATTGTCTTGAAGGTAGGAGCAGATTTGGTTTCTATTATTTCTTCCCCAAAACATCCTAACATATACATTTGGCATAAAAATACTCTACAAATTTGGTGCCTGCTGAGAGCTATTGTTCAGGGCTGTACACAACTCTGGGAAGTATCATTCACATTAATATGAGATCTGTACAGCCATGTAATATGAAAACTAGACACACTTACTGAAGAAGATAAATGAAAAAAGAAACACTGTACACAGGACAATGATGCCTCAGTCCCCTTCAAAGTAGGCACCTTGGGACCTCACACAGTTCTCCCAATCACCATCAGCTGCCCCCTTGTATTTTCCTAAATCTTATTGATTGTCCGAAATCTCTTCCCTTTCAAAGGTGATTTTAGTTTTCAAAAAAGTCAGAAGTTGCAGGGCACCAAATCTGGGTTGTAGAGGGGCTGAGTCACCTGGATGAATTGATGTTTCACCAAAAACCTCTGCATGAGATGTGACGCATGAGCAAGCCTGTTGTCGTGATGAAGCTGCTAAGCACCAGTTGCCTGTAACTGTGGCCTTCTGAATTATCCAAATAGTTTCCTTGGAGGAATGTTTGAGCTTAAGGCAAAATTTGATACAGTTTCATTGCTCTACTCACTCAGTCATTTTGAATGTGACAGCCACACAGCACACATGCTCACTCAACGGTGTCTACTGCCCCCACTTACTCACACAGTGAAGTTGTCATTGTTCATGCATGTGCATTCCAGTCCACTCTCCATGGCTGCCAGGTTATATTGATGTCGTGCAAGCTGTTCTCATTATATTAATAATGGCTAGACTTATTCTGGACAGACCTTGTATGTAGAGTTGTCCAGTTCCCCAATCTTCATAGTTGCAGAAGGCTGCCTTGTATATGCTCATCTTTCTGGCTCCCCTTCAATTATCATATATCCATGCTCTGTAACTGAGTCAATTCCAGCTACTTTTCCTACCCAGACAAGCCATGGTATTACATAATATTTTGTAATCACATTCCCACTGCCAAATGCAGACTCCAGTCTGTTCATTTGACAAAAATCCTATTTATCTTTTAATACTCTTCTCAGATGCCACCTCTACTGTAAAACTTTACTGTCACATCATTTTCCTGTGACTCACCCTAGGCATTCATAGTAAATGACTTTATCAAAAGTACGCACAACGCTTTGCGTACATTTCTACGAACTCATCTCATATTCGTTTTGTTAGTACTAACCTGTATGCTTTCTGAGAAAACAGATTTGTCTAATTGTGACCTAGTAGAGGAGACCCTAGCACACAGCAGATGCTTAAATGACTGTGTCTTTGTGGATTGTTAATGTAATCTTTAGCACTCATAATGCACTGAATGAATCAAATTATTTATTTATTTTTTAATTTAATTTTCATTGTATTTTCCCATTACTACTTAGTCCCCATATACTCCCTTCCCCACCAATAATCACTACACTGTTGTCCATGTTATTGAGTCCTTTTTCCTTTTTGCTCGGTCCCTCCACCCCCAAACCCTCCTTCAGCTGCCATCCTGCTCTCCATCTATGAGTCTGTCTCTATTTTGCTTGTTAGTTCAATTTGTTCATTAGATTCCACATAAGAGTGAAACCACATGGTATTTGACTTTCTCTGACTGGCTTATTTCACTTAGCATCATGTTCTCCAGGTCCATCCATGCTGTCACAAAGGGTACAATTTTCTTCTTTTTCATAGCTGAGTAGTATTCCATTGTGTAAAGGGCCCATAGTTGCTTTTCAAATTATTTAATACTTAAGAGTTCTCAATCCCCCAATATCACTACACTCATATATCTAATGGCAGCAATATTTAACTCTTCCTATTAGCTGTTAATATCAAATAAAAAACAAATCCCAGGTTCATAGGAAGAGACATTATTCAAAAATGCAATTTCAAGATGGGAATTACAATAGAGGGAGGAAGACTATTGCAATAGGGACAACACTGTGACTATAGATCTGCAAGCCTCTCAAAGATTAGGCAAAAAGGAGCTCCCTTCTATAGGGAGGAGTAAACATGGTTAGAAACAATAGGGGATGTGGAAGTGGGATGAAAGACTGGCATGATTGGAGAGTAGATCAGAGAGTATTTTACCATTAGATCACCCTATTCTCCAGACAGATTATATTATTGGCTCAGGCTGAAAGTGAGTCAGAGTTCTGGAGCCTGAAGGAAAGAGTAAAACTTTAGCCACACTGTGATTATCAAGCATTTCATTTCCATTGATTAGTTTAAAAATTGTTCAGCTGACAATTTAGGAGGCAAAAAGTAGAAATTTGGAGGGTCTTTGTCTGCCTTTGCCATAGGTAAAAAAGGGGAGACATGTGTAAATCTTTTTTGTGTATGTGTGTGTGAGTTTTCTTTGAGTCATATGGGCAAAGGTGCTTTTTTGCAATGAGCTGTTTTGAATAACACAGAGGACAAAGGAATATCTTTGTTGTCTTCTAGTATTATAGGTGAAGAGATTCAGAACCTGCCTCCCCAAGATGTGTCACTTTGGTGTGTGAATTATTTTGAGCTGAAGGCATTTGAGACCCTGCAGACTTAGGAGGGACTTTTACCTTGTCCTTGAAGAAATTAAATTTTGGCCCCTGGCTGGTGTGGCTCAGTGGATTGAGCACAGGCCTGCAACCAAAGGGTCGCTGGTTTGATTCCCAGTCAGGGCACATGCCTGGTTTGCGGGCCAGGTCCCCAGTAGGGGGTACATGAGAGGCAACCACACATTCATGTTTCTCTCTCTTTCTCCTTCCTTTCCCCTCTCTCTAAAAATAAATAAATAAAATCTTTTTTAAAAATTTAAATTTTGGGCTTTGCCTATAATAGAAGTTATCGCCAGAAATAAATTTTTATGACCTGTCCATGGGGCAGAGGAAACTTCTAATTACTGAACATCTATTCTTCTTATATCTTTTGAATGGCCTTTTTTCCCTCTGAAGCCCCAAGGGGCCTTACCTTATCCTCAGTTCAGAATGGCATATATAACTCATTTTAGCTTTCTGACTCTGAATCTCTGATGTATGTACATATTTAATTTTGGTTATTTCTTCTTGTTCATCTTTCTCATGGCTATTTGATTATTTGACCAGATGGAAGAACCTAGAAAAGTAGAGAAAATGTTCTGCCTCCACCACACATAGGGCTTAGGTAAAATTCAATGTTATCACCAATAATAAAACTTTCAGTATTGAAGGAGAAAATTAGATCTACACAAAGCTTTGTTTTCTTTTTCAGTGGTAATCACACAACCAGTAATGTGTCTTATTCAATTTAGTTATCTTTTAGAGAATTTCTCAAATTAAATAGGTCAAGGGCATTTTTATTAAGAACCAAATATTGCTTTCCTGTCTAATTCAGAATGTGGACTGAATATCAGAGACATCATATTTCTTTCAAGCTAAAGTCACCTTCATTCACTTGATAAGACTGTAGAGGGCACAATTATACTGGAACAAAGCTAGTGGGAAAGAATGAGAACTTTATTAAATAAAACACCTAGCAAATACCTGAATGTATGCTGTCAGTGACTCATATCTACCCTTCAGAACAAAGTTTTTTTTTAAACCTCTTTAAAAGAGGGATTTGTTACTCTTTCTTTTTAATGAATCCTAACTGCATTTCATGGGAGAATATGTTTGAAGACATGGAATTACAAATTAGTCTGGCCTTATTCTTATATTTCCCTTGCATTAAAATATCCTTGTAAGGCTAAGGCAAGAAAGCAAAAGATAGTAGATTGAGAGAAAACTGCTGGAGAAATGGGCGAACATTGTTAAAAATAAGTCCTATGTAGCAGAAAGAAAGAAGGAGCTCCTACCCTTTGCAACAGCATGGATGGAACTGGAGAGCATTATGCTAAGCGAAACAAGCCAGGCGGTGAAAGACAAATATCATATGATCTCACCTTTAACAGGAACCTAATCAACAAAACAAACAAACAAGCATAATATAACCAAACACACCGAAATTGAGAACAGGCTGACAGTCACCAGAGGGGAGGGGGAGGGAATTTCAGGGGAAGAGGGGAAGGATTTAGAGCAACAAGTATAAAAGACACATGGACAAAAACTAGGGGGTGGATACTGGAGAGAGGAGGGAGGGTTGGGGCGGTGGGCTGAGATGGGAGTAAAAGACAGAAAACTGTACAAGAACAACAATTAAAATAAAAAAAAATAAGTAGCAGGTTTCAATTACTCTCTTGGAAGTAGCATAGTGTAGTGGAAAGGCTAAGGAATTAGTTGGGATATCCATAAGCTATTTGAAACAAAGCTTTTTAAAAACTAAGTAAAATTTACTCTATGAACCCATTTGTGGTTTCAAAATCCTTTAGTGTTCTTGATGCCATTACTACCAAAACGAAGGAGACCCTTTGTCCTATTTGTTTACTCGTCCCCTTCCTTGTGCTGTGATATATGTAACAGAAATGGCATATATGCATTATTTTACCTTTTCACTCTTATTTCATTCCATAATTCACCAAAATTTTACTTTTAACATCAATTGTGGCTTTATAGTTCCTAAATTCAAAGCTTTTTTCTTTTGTCTCATTTACTTTAAAAATCTAAATGGCTTTTGATATTTCACTGCCCACAGTTGACTCTTAACTTTTCCCTTGAATTCTGTGACTAAATACTAACTTATCACTCTTCTTATATATTCAACAAAGACGTTTGTAACCTTGAGTGCCTCTTTTTGATTCAGTGCCATTTTTTGGGGAACTCACCAAACTTTTGTATTTTGTCTGTTGCTTCTCCTTCTCCATCAGAATATTTGTGCAATTTTATGGTTCCAAATAAAACCTGTTTTTGGAGTGGATAGTACCTTGATGGTGAATAGCTCTGGAATTTATGTTGTATACTAAAGCTTCAGCATTATATTGCTAACTGCCTTCTAAATATATGCAAATGGATGTCTTGCTATTCTTTCAAAGACAGCTATTCAAAATCATTTTTCTCCAAAATTAGTCCACATAACTGATTTTTTGTTCTTCTACATCTGCCATAATCTTTAGCTATGAAAAATTATTTGAATATTTTTAACTATTCTTTACTCTGCAGGCTAATTGCTAAGCTCCTATGCCATGCCTTTAAATCTAGGAAACTACTCAAACTATTTAGGTCTCTGAGTCCATTAGATATATGAGGGCAGAGTTTTTATTTTATTTATTTATTTATTTATTTATTTATTTATTTATTTATTTATTTATAGAGGGTAAGGGAAGGAGAAAGAGAGGGAGGGAAACATCAGTGTTTCTTGCCTCCTATGTACCCCGTACTGGGGACTTGTCCTGCAACCCAGGCATGTGCCCTTACTGGGGAATCGAACCAGCAACCCTTTGGTTGGCAGGCTGGCGCTCAATCCACTGACCCACACCAGCCAGGCTGACAAACTTTTCTATATGCCTTGTTCATTAATGTAGCCTAAGTGCAGAGGATGGTGACTGACTCAGTGAATACTTGTTGAATGAGTGAATGAGCCCCAATATTCAAACCTAGGCTCTACTGGTATATATAACTCCTTCTACATTTACTACCAGATCAGTCTGGATTTCAAGATTGTCTATTATCCTATCCCATGGAGGTCCTAAGAAAGTGAATTAGCGTTGTGGGTAAGACTGAGTTAAACAGCGTGAGTTAGATTATGGTTCCTTCATTCACTAATGGGGATTGTTTTAAACTATTTGGTGCCTTGTTTCTACATCAGTAAAATGAAGATAATGTTCATTGGATTGATATTCAGATGAAATGAGTTAGTGAATCTAAAGCACCCAAATAGTGCCTGAATTTAAGAAATATCCAATATGCAGTAGCTATTATTAATATTATTACCTTATTAATCTCTATATTTCAAAATATTCTTTATGCATAAATCAGTGTTATCCACATGTTTAAAATAACAATTCCATTTTTTCAAGCAAAAGTTTCTGTATAATCCCAATGAATTTACAAAATATGAAATCAGTACTATTAATACTTTATTTGTATCCTTCTTTTTTAAATAAAATCCAATTAAGTCTCCTTGACAAAAATCTCCAAATTCCAAGGAGTACAATTTAAAAACCATTCTTCTGGCCCTGGGTGGGGTGGCTCAGTGGATTGAGTGCCAGCCTTCGAACCAAAGGGTCGTTGGTTCAGTTCCCAGTCAGGGCACATGCCTGGGTTGCAAACCAGATCACTAGTAGGGGGTGTGAGAGAGGCAACCACACATTGATGTTTCTCTCCCTGTATTTCTTCCTCCCCTCCCCTCTCTCTAAAGGTAGATAAATAAAATCTTTTTATAAAGTACTTAAAAAACCATTCTTCTAAGTAACTTTGGACATATTTGTTGATTGATTAAATCACATTGAAACCATTAGTTTGTAGAGGATACAGGCATTTTAATACTTCATCTGATTATTTTGCCTGTCTCCAAAACAATATAATAAGTGTAATATTCCTAACAATTCATATAGCAAAAATTGACAACATAAAGTAAATCCACAATCATAGTGGGCAATTTTAACACAACTTTCTCAGTATTAGTTAGAACAATCCATCAGTTTTTAACACAAATATCAAGCTTGATTAAATTGCAATATACAAAATACCCTGCTTAACAATGAGAAACATCACGCTTTTTTCAAGTACACATAGAATATATTACAAAATTCTTATATGACTGTACTTAAGGCAAGTCTCAACACATTTCCAAGATGGAAATACAGTAAAATGTTTTTTAACTATCAAGATGTTCAATTAAAAATCAATAACAAAAATGATTTTAAAAACAGAGCCAAAAGTTGAGGCACTAAGCATTTTACTCTAATCATTCACAAATTAAAGAAGAAATCACAAGGAGCATAAGGAAAGCAAATTTTAACTGTACTCTCATAGTTTCCTGTACATGTGTGTAGTGTGGTACCCTTTACATTTTCCCCTGCAAGCATATGTACTGGCTGACTCTGTCCTATTTATTTACTTTCCTCTAGGGTCTGATAAGGACAATTGAAGATGCTTACTTACTGATAACTGAGTACATCAGACAGAATTCTTAGTTTTAAACGACATGATTTGATTTTGCTAACTTTTAGAAGAAAATGAATTTATTATAATGATATAGGGTAACTCACAGAATTGCTTGGAGAGTCAGAGAACTGTGGACCTAAACTATTCAGCCAGCAAAAATGTGTCAACTCATTTTGCAGTCTGATTTGGTAAAGATACGATTGTCACTACTGCTATATTACCTGATGACTCTGCAGATTGTAATGCTGAGCTCACAAACAGAATAGTAGATGCTGCTGCTTCTGGAAATCAGATGTTGTTTCCACTACTGTCCTTTTGTGCGACCAGAATAGATTCTGCAATTGCTGTTTTTCACTCACTGACTGCTTCTAATACCAAATCTGGAGCATATCCATTTAACTGATACAATCCGGTTCCTGTTTCACTGCCCTACTTTTTACCACTGAACCACCAATGCAAGCTACATTGCCCTACTTTCAAAGGAGGATGAGAAAGCAAGTGCTTGGGATTTTTAGCTTCTATAGTGGAAGGTGGATTTGCTTCATAAAGCAAGAGATTCCAAAACATAGGGAATGGACATGGTTCAGACGATTTATGTTGTCTTAGTTTTTGGCAAACCTGGGTATTGCCAAGATACTTAGGATAAAGTGTCTTTACTGATCTCTAGGTTCTTTGAGCTTCATGCCATCAATAGAGCATGAGTGTGATATCAGATGGTTAAGGTCTCTGTGATCTAAGTTGGGGTATAGAGTGAAAAGACTGAGACAAAACACTGAAATATTGTTGCTTTGTAAGCTGCAAACAAATTGCCCTGATGTTCTCAGCTTTTTAGAGTAAAGGAATCCAAAGCATGTGCCTAATTAATAGTTATTGATTCCTTAGAAAGTGAAGCAGGCTCCTTGGAACCTTATTGATTTGTTCTAGTAAAGAGACCACATACAGAGTAAAGACCCTGTTTGCTATCTCTAGCTGATAAAATTTATAACAGTCCTTTGTTGTACTCCAGAATACTCTTACTTCAGCAGAGACAAACCGAAAGGTTTAAAAAATATGATAGAAATCATCAGTCCTGAATCTGTCAACTCTTCCATGGTGAAACTAATCACTTTGATTCTATCAGGGATGTAGTTATGCTTTTCACATAGTATTATAGTAGATAGAGGAAACTCTAGGGAATTCCATCAGGCCCTTCCTAATAATGAACATTTCCTCAGACATGCCACCAAGATAGTGATTCTGCTTGTGTATCACTTTGATGATATACTAAGAAATTAATAAAATATCCATGGAATTTTAGGGCCTACTAATGCTACTATGAGGCCAATTTATGTAAAAATACTACATTTATTACCTCATCTTCATAAGTAGTTACCCTGACCAGTGGGTAGTAGTGGCATTGGACCTCCTGACAGTCAATATAATGAAGGCTGAAGAGGTTGGGATGGCAAAAATTGGCTTCCACTTTCTAGGTCTTCTTGGCAAAGTCGTTACATGCCTTCAGTTATGGTGAAAAATAATCTCAACATGTATTTTAAAGTGGACTGCTCATCCTACGAAAGTGGCTGAGTGAGGGTAGGAATTTCAGATATCCCTTATTAGATTGTGCTGTCACTATCTTCTCATACAAAGAATTTCACGCTCATTTTCAATCAGTTCCCTTTTTTAAGATTCCAATTAAACTCTTGTAATGAGGCAGGGAGTCTGCAAAGTTCAACACTGAGTGTTTTTATGTGTCACCCTGTGGATGGAAGAAATAAGACTTTTACCATATTCACAGAAAGTCAATAATACATATTTGGTCATTGCCTTGAGCTGAGATGTGAGACTTAAGCATGATGTGATCATTATATTGGCATATCCCCGTGTCTTTATTTGAAAGTTGATATTATTATTAGAATTTTTTATTGTGCTAAGAAAACTTAGTATGAAACTGACTCCCTTAACAAAACTTTAAATGTATAGCGTTAGAGGAACCATGTTGTACAGCAGACCTCTAGAACTTATTCATCTTGCATAACTGAAACCTTATAACTATTGATCAAAAACTCCTTATTTTCCCCTCCTGAAAGCCCCTGGCAACTATTATCTACTCTGATACTATGAACTTCACTATTTTAGATATCTTATATAAGTGGAATCATGCAGCATTTGTCCTTTGGTGACTGGCTTATTTCACTTAGCATAATTTTCCCAGATATATCAATGTTATTGCCTATGGAAGAATTTCCTTTAAGGCTGAATATTAATTCCATTTTATTTATATACCATGTTTTCTTTATCCATTCATCCATCAATGGAAATTTATACTATTTCTGTATCTGGCTATTGTGAATAATGCTGTAATGAGTGGTAGAGTGTAGATATCTCTTTGAGATCTTGATTTCAAATATTTAGAATGTATATCCAGAAGTAGGATTGCTGAATCATGTGGTAATTCTATTTTTAATTTTTAAAGATGTTTTATACTGTTTTCCTTAGCAGCTGCATCATTTTATCAATATATTTCAACTAATTTTTCCACATCCTTACCACCACCATCACGACCACCCCCACCTCTTTTCTTCCTTCTCTTCCTGCTTATCACCTTCTTCCTCTTCTTCCTTTTCCTCCTCCTTATTCTCCTTTAATAGCCATCCTAATAAGTTTGATATGGCATGTTATTGTGGTTTAGATTTACATTTCCCTGGTTATTACTGATGTTGAGCACTTTTTCATATATCTGTTGCCCATTTGTATATCATCTTTAGAGAAATGTCCATTTAAGTCCTTTGCCCATTTTTAAGTTGGGCTATTTGCTTTTTTGCTGTTAAGACATAGGAGTAGAATATATATTTTGGATATTAACCCTTATTAAACATATGATTTGCAGATATTATCTCTCATTTGAGAGCTGCCTTTCCATGTTGTCAGTTGTTTCCTTTATTGTGCAGGTTTTTTAGTTTGATGTAGCTCCACTTGCTTTTTTTTTCCTTTTGCTGCCTAAGCTTTTGGTGTCATATCCAAGAAACCATGCCAAGATCAATGTCAAGGAGCTTTTCTTCTATGCTTTCACCTGGGACTTTTATGGTTTTAGGTCTTACATAAAAGTCCCTAAACCATTTTGAGTTAATTTTTTTGTGTATGATGTAAAATAAATTCCAATGTTAATCTTTTGCATGTGGGCATCTAGTTTTCCTAATACTACTTGTGAATTCTGTGATAAAAGAACAAAGCCAAAGACATCACACTTTCTGATTTAAAATATAGTTTAAAATTAAAGTACTCAAAAGAGTATGGTACTGGCAAAAAGAAAATTATCCTTAGAGTGTCCTGAGATTTAGTGCCCATTAATGATCTAACAAAAAATCATAGAGAACTGACAGATATATAGACCAGACTAACAGAATGGAGGACCCAGAGTTAAACCCATGCATGTATAGTCAATTGGTCTTTGTCAAAGAAGTCAAGAATATACAATGGGAAAGAATAATCTCCTAGTGCCTTTAGAAGCAGCCATGGCACTCTACAAATTTGGAGTATTCATGACCTTCATACTTTTAAATGTAAGATACTACTTGATTTTTTCATAGTTAGGTCCTTAATGGGCATAAAATCCCAGGAGAATCCAAGGATATGGTTTTTTTGTTTTGTTTTGTTTTGTTTTTGATTTTAACTATTGTTCTTGTCCAGTTTTCTGTCTTTTATTCCCGACCCAGCTCACCTCCCTCCCATTTCCACCCCCCCTAGTTTTTGTCCATGTGTCCTTTGTACTTGTTGCTCTAAACCCTTCCCCTTTTTCCCTGAAATTCCCTCCCTTCTCCCCTCTGGTGACTGTCAGCCTGTTCTCAATTTCAGTGTCTTTGGTTATATTATGCTTGTTCGTTTGTTTTGTTGATTAGGTTCCTGTTAAAGGTGAGATCATATGATATTTGTCCTTCACCACCTGTCTTGTTTCACTTAGCATAATGCTTTCCAGTTCCATCCATGCTGTTACAATGGTAGGAGGTCCTTCTTTCTTTCTGCTGGATACAATTCCATTGTGTAAATGTACCATACTTTTTGATCCATTCATTTACTGAAGGGCACCTAGGTTGCTTCCAACATTTGGCTATTGTAAATTGTGCTGCTATGAACATTGGAGTGCATAGGTTCTTTTGGATTGGTGTTTCAGGGTTCTTAGGATAAAATCCCAGCAGTGGAATTGCTGGGTCAAAAGGCATATCCATTTTTAGTTTTCTGAGGAAATTCCATACTGTTTCCATAGTGATTGTACAAGTCTGCATTCTCACCAACAGTGTACTAGGGTTCTCTTTTCTCCACAACCTCTCCAACACTTGTTGTTTGTTGCTTTGTTTATGATGGCCATTCTGACTGGTGTGAGGTGGTATCTCATTGTGGTTTCAATTTGCATCTCTCTGGTAGCTAGCTATACTGAGCATGTTTTCATGTGTTTCTGGATCATCTATATGTCCTCATTGGAGAAGTATCTGTTCAAGTCCATTCCCCATTTTTTAATTGGGTTGCTTGTCTTCTTAGAGTAGAGTCATGTAAGTTCTTTATCTATTTTGGAGATTAAACTCTTGTCTGAGGTATCATTGGCAAATATGTTTTCCCATACAGTCAGTTCTCTTTTTATTTTAATACTATTTTTTTTTTTTTGCCATGCAGAAGATTTTTATTTTGATGAGATCCCATTTATTTATTCTTTCCTTTACATCCCTTGCTCTGGGGGACATATCAGTAAAAATTTTGCTGTGTGAAACATCTGAGATTTTCCTGCCTATGTTCTCCTCTAGGACTTTAATGGTGTTACAGCTTATATTTAAATCTTTTATCCACCTTGAATTTATTTTTCTGCATGGTGTAAGTTGGTGATTGAGTTTCATTTTTTTTGTACATAGCTGTCCAGTTCTCCCAACACCATTTGTTGAAGAGGCTATTTTTACCCCATTTTATACTGCTGCCCTTTTTGTCAAATATTAATTGACCGTAGAGACTTGGATTTATTTCTGGGCTCTCTGTTCTGTTCCACTGATCCATGTGGCTGTTTTTATGCCAGTACCAGGCTGTTTTGATTACAGTGGCCTTGTAATACAGTTTGGTATCAGGTATTGTGATCCCTCCTACTTTGCTCTTGTTTGTCAAAATTGCTGCAGCTATTTGGGGTTGTTTATGGTTCCATATAAATTTTTGAAGTGTTTGTTCTATGTCTGTGAAATATGCCATTGGCACTTTAATAGTATTGCATTGAATTTGTAAATTGCTTTAGGTAGTATGGAAATTTCAATGATGTTGATTCTTCCGATACATGAACACAGTATATGTTTCCATTTGTTTGTGTCTTCCTTGATTTCTTTCTTCAGTGTTGTGTAGTTTTCTGCATACAGGTCTTTTACCTGCTTAGTTAGGTTTACTCCTAGGTATTTTATTTTTCTTTTTGCTATATTGAATGGAATTTTTTTTCTTGTTTTCTGCTTTTCCTGTTTCATTGCTGGTATATAAAAATGCCTTTGATTTCTGGATATTGATTTTGTATCTGGCTGTTTGGTCAAATTCATTTATTAGGTTAACAGCTTTTTGTTCCAGTCTATAGGATTTTCTATATACACTATCATATTATCTACACACAATGATAGTTTTGTTTCCTCTTTTCTGATTTGGATGCCTTTATTTCCTTTTCTTGTCTAATTGCTGTGCCTAAGACTTCCAATATTATACTGAATGGAAATGGTGAAAGTGGACAACGTTGTCTTGTTCCTGATCTTAGTGGAAAAGATTTTACTTTTTTGCCCGTTGACTATGATGTTAGCTGTAGTTCTCTCATATATGGCCTTTGTTATGTTGAGGAATGCTCCCTCTATTCCCACTTTGCTGAGTATTTTTATCATAAGTGGGTGTTGTACCTTATCAAGTGTTTTTTCCCCATCTATTGATATGATCATGTGTTTTTTTTTCTTTGCTTTTGTTTATGTGATGTATTACATTTACTGATTTGTTAATATTGAACCATCCTTGCATCCCTGGGATGAATCCCATGTGGTCATGGTGTATGATGTTTTTTAATGTATTGTTGAATGTGGTTTGCCAATATTTTGTTGAGGATTTTAGCATCTATATTCATCAGCAATATTCACCTGATGTTTTCTTTCTTTGTTGTGTCTTTATCTGGTTTGGGGATTAGGATGATGCTGGCTTCATAAAAAGAGTTTGGGAGTCTTCCATCATCTTTTTTGGAATAGTCTATGAGTGATAGGGTTTAGCCCTTCCTTAAATGCTTTGTAAAATTCTCCTGTGAAACCATCTGGTCCCAGGCTTTTGTGTGTTGGGAGATTTTTGATTTTTGATTACTGCTTCTAGTTCATCTGCTGTTTTTGGCCTGTTCAGGCTTTCTGCTTCTTCTTCATTGAATTTTGGGAGATTATATTTTTCTAGAAACTTGTCCATTTCACCTAGGTTTTCAAATTTCTTGTCATACAGTTCTTCATAGTAATTTCCTACAATCGTTTGTATTTCTGTGGTGTCAGTTGTAATCTCTCCTCTTTTATTTCTGATTGTGTTTATTTGAGTCCTCTCTGTTTTTTTCTTGATGAGCCTCCTGTTTAAAAGATTGTCAATTTTGCTTCTGTTTTCAAAGAACCAGCTCCTGGATTCATTGATCTTTAGAATTGCACTTTTAGTCCCTATGCCATTTAATTCTGCTCTTATCTTTGTTATTTCCTTCCTTCTACCTGCTCTGGGCTGTCTTTGTTGTTGCTCCTTGAGTTCTTGTAGGCATAGCATTAAGTTGTTTGTTTGAAATGTTTCTGTCTTTTTTAGGTAGGCCTGTATCACTATGAACTTCCCTCTCAGGACTGCCTTTGCTGTGTCCCATAAGTTTTAGGTTGTTGTGAGTTCGTTTTCATTTGTTTCCAGAAACTTTTTGATTTCTTCCCTAATTTCATTCTTGACCCTTTCATTGTTTAATAGCATGCTATTCAATCTCTGTGATTTTGATTGTTTTGGGTTTTTCCCCTTGGGTTTGGTTTCTAGTTTCAGTCCCTTGTGGTTGGAGAAAATGCTTGGTGTCATTTCAATTTTCTTGAATCTGTTGAGGCTTGTTTTGTGTCCTATCATGTGGTCTATCCTTGAAAATGTTCCATGTGCTTTTGAAAACAATGTGTATTTAGTTTCTTTGGGATGAAGGGCTCTATATATATCAGTTAAGTCCATTTCATCTAGAGTGTTGTTCAATGGCACAATATCTTTGTTGATATTTTGTTTAGAAGATCTGTCCATTTTTGACAGTGGGGTATTGAAATCCCCTACTCTAATTGCGTTGCTGTCAATATGTTTCTTGAAGTCCTCTAAGTATTTCTTCATGTATTTAGGTGCTCCAATGTTGAGTGCATATATATTTACAATGTTTATGTCTTCTTGGTGGATTCTTCCCTTGAGTATTATGAAGTGACCTTCTGGGTCTCTCTTTATGGCCCTTCTTTTGAGGCCTGTTTTGTCTGATATGAGTATCGCTACCCTGGCTTTTTTTTTTTCCTGTCCATTGGCTTGGAAAATTTGTTTCCAGCTCTTGACTTTGAGTCTGTGTAGGCCTTTTGTCCTGAGGTGGGTCCCTTGTAGGCAGCATATGTGTGGGTTATGCTTTCTTATCCATTCAGCTATTTTATGTCTTTTATTGGAGTATTTAATCCAATCCATGTACATGTGAGGTTATTATTGATAGGTACTGATTCATTGCCACTTTCATACCTGTGTTCTTCTATCTCTCTCTTTTTTTTGCTTACTTTCCTTAAAGCAGTTCCTTTAATATCTCTTGCAGAACTGGTTTGGTAGAGGTGTATTGTTTTAGACTTCTTTTGTCTGGGAGTCTCCTTATTTGGCCTTCTACTTAATTGAAAGCCTTGCTAGGTAAAGTAGTCTTGGTTGCATGCCTTTGGTTCCCATTACTTGAAATATTTCTTGCCATTCTCTTCTGGCTTGGAGTGTTTCCATTGAGAAGTCAGCTGCTAATCTTATTAGGGCTCCTTTGTATGTTACTTCCTGTTTCTCCCTTGCTACCTTTAAGATTCTCTCTTTGTCTTGGAATTTTGCCATTTTAATTATGATGTGACTTGAAGTGGGCCTCTTTGGGTTCCTCTTGATTGGGACGCTCTGTGTTTCCTGGATTTGTGTGACTTTTTCTCTCATCAAATTAGGAAAATTTTCCATCATTGCTTTTTCAAATAGGTTTTCTATTCCTTGCTCTTCTTCTTCTTCTTCTGGTATCCCTATTATACTGATATTATTATGTTTCATATTGTCTTGCATTTCCCTTAATCCCTCTTCATTCTTTCTGAGTCTCTCTTCCTTTTCTTGCTCTTTCTGTTTTTTTTTCTACTTTGTCCTCCAACTCACTGATCTGATCTTCTGCTTCATCAATTCTGATTTTGATTCCTTCTACTGTGTTCTTCAGTTCAGAAATTGTATTCTTCATTTTCTCTTGGCACTTGTTGATAGTTCCCATTTCCTTTTTCATGTTGATATAGTTTTCAGTGAGTTCCTCGTAGCTTCCCTGTAGTTTCTGATAGCTCCTTGAGAGCTTATGGAGCTTCCTGACAACCATTACTTTGAACTCAAAATCTGATAGTTGAGTTGCCTCCATTTCATTTAGCATTCTTTCTTCGGCTTCCTCCTTTTCTTTCATTTGGGGATTGTTTCTTTGTTTTCCCATTGTTTGTGAGACTCTTCTTGTTAGCCTCAGCTTCTTAAATTGATCTGTTCTGGCTCCCTGGGTTTATGGTGTGAACTTCTGTGGTAGAATACCTGTGAGATTCAGTAGTGCAGTGTCCTTGGGGTATCCTGGTGTTCACAGCTTCCACTGTCTCAGCTGTTGGGATGTCTCCTCTTTGGATTCAACTCTGTTTATTTCTCAGTTCCAGGTTTTTGTTTTTTGTTCTGTCTCACCTATGGGTATTTAAAAAGAGAATAGAGGAGGAAAAAAATGAAAAGGAAGAAAAAAGGGGAAGGAAGAAGAGATAAAATTGGAAAGAAAGAATAAATAAAAGAAGAAAGAAGAGAAGCAAAAGGAATTGAGGGATAAAAAAGATAAAAATATTAAAATAATTAAAAAAAACAAACAAAATAAAACCTCTTGCTGGTTTCATACTTGCGAAGCTGATTTTTCTGGTCTTGCTTTCTGCAGCGGGCTGAGGGTGATGATATTGCTTTTCTCCCTGTTCAACATTCTGTCAGCTTTGGGCTACTGTCCCCAGGGCTAGCGGCACACTGTCCCCAGTGCCTGTCCTGCACCTCTCTGCTCAGGGCCTTGGGGCATGGGCTCTGGGCCTGCTGTGGAGCACACACTTTCCCCGAGTTTATGGGTATGAAATTGGGTCTCCTATAGGGCACACGTGCCATCCCTGGTTTATGGGTGTGGTTCCAGGTTTCCTACTGAGTGTGTAGACTGCTGGAGTTTCCTACATTGTCCTCGCTCACCCTGAGTTCACAGGGGTGAGCTCCAGGTTTCCCACGGATTGTGTGCACTCCCTGGGTTTATGGGTGTGGACTCTGGTTCTCCTATGTAGCGCACACACTGCCTGAGTTTGCAGGTGTGGGTTGCTTGTTTCCTGCAGCGTGTACGCTCACCCTAAGTTCATGGGCATGAGCTCTGGATTTCCCATAGATCATGCACACTCTCTGGGTTCACATGGGTGGGCTCTGGGTCTCCCATGGATCACTTGCACTCTCCGGGTTCCCCGTGTGGGCTATGGGTCTTCCACAAAGCCTGCTACTCTGGTTGCAGGCACCTCTGTTCACACGGCCTCCAGCGTGCACTCCACCCAGGGCTATGCGTGGGTGCTCATAGCCCCAGAGTGTTTGCCACTCAGACTTTAACTTCTCTCTCTGCAACTTCAAGCAACCAGGCCTCTCCTATTGCTGCTCAACACTTGTTTGGCTTCGAACAAGTGGTTGACCATGCTCTCTCCCTAGAGCCCTGTGGCAGACCCGGCAAGCCTGGGTCCAGGTCTTCAGCTGCCCTGGTCTCTGCATTGATCCCTGGGCTCTTATTGTCCTGAAGAACTCTCCTTACCACCTGGTTTTTGAATGTCCACTATAGTTTTTGATCTCCTATTTTTCATATATGCTGTGATACTGTTGGCTTTTTCTCTGTTCCTCTGTAGATTGGCTAGGTTTTTCTCCTGTGTGTAGGGGGAAGTGGAATCTGCCCCCTCCTACCATGCTGCCATCTTCCAGGCTCCCCAAGGATACATTTTTGAATTACTTTCTCATTCTGTGCTACGGGATACCAGAGTCTTGTTCCTATTGCCAAATAGAGATTTATTGCCTTCAGTGAAACCAGACTAGATAAGAGATAGTAATTTTCCCTATTTTCTCAATGAGTTGTTGTCTTAGATATCCTCCAGGATCAATTTTTATGTTAGAGCAATGATGACTTATTCTGGCTTAAATGGAAAAAGGCACTATTAAAAAGATATTGGGCAGTTTATGGAATCTCTAGAAGGTTTAAGAACCAAAGTTAGAGTTTAAAAGCTTAAAATTATGCCCCAAATCACATGGTAGAATTCGTCTAAGGAACAACCTATTGCTAGAGTCAGTGGGCAGAGATGCTACAGCTGGAACTACAAATATTAATGATGTGGGATGCTAAGATCATATGGATCACTGATATACTTCTGGATACTGAAAGTACTTTCTGCTTCCCATTTCCAGAATAGAGTCTAACCAATCTTTTCTTCTTATTAGTAGCTTCCAGTCCAAACACCTGAGTAGATGTAACTGATCAGATGAACCAAGGTCACATGCATGCCCATAGCTTTAAGGGATGCTCAGAGATCAAGTATTTTAATCTTCAGTCTCTATAATGAAAGACAGGTTCTTCTTCATGAAATGGAGGTTTGCATAACTTATATATATGGATTATATACTGGGTAAAAAAAATGAGGAATGAGAAATATTCATTACAATTTCTTCATGAATAAATACCATGTAAGCCATAGTTTTCTCTATAATATTATGAAAGCAACAGTAGGGAAGGAATATAGATACACACACATAAATATATATTTATATTTATATGAGATAAATGTCTATATAGTATAAAATATATTTATATTATACACTGTTATGTATAATGTAATTTGTATTGTACTATATAACATAATGTATAATGTAATATATTATATAATAGTATATGTAATATAATATATAATATAAATATATTTATACTATATAAATATAAATATACTTTGTATGATATAAATAAATAAATATATAATATAAATATATATAAAATATATGTAAGAGTTAGTATGTGTGTATTTATTTTATAATTTGTGGTCTTATCTGAAGTAGGTCTTTGGCTTTTTTGTTACTGTTTTTTGAATACAGAATGGGGATTCTTCTAGTTACAAGGAATAAAATGAGACTTTTTTTCCTGAATTAAACTAAAAGAATATGGACATGAAAATTAAAGTCATGTCTGAGGTAGGAACCTCAAAATCATACTTCTTCTTGATCAGTGGTGTAGTAAGTTCTTGACTTTATTAGTTATTAATAAAAACTATGTATTCATTACTACAAATAAGTATTACATTATTGCAAATAAATATTTTAGAATATGTCTGGCTCTTCCTGTTGGAGTGAAAAATGTTTTACAATGTTAAGTGTCAGAATAGATATTTTTTCCAAATAACTTTTGTATATTCCCATATATTATAACCATGTACAGTTTTAAATGAAAAGCTTGGATTAGAATAGTAAATTTTTTCAGAGTCAATGGTAAGAAAATTATTCTTTAGCATAGTATTCAAATTTTACATTTGACATACTTTCTAGGGACTCTTCATCTGGCTAATAAGTCAGGTAATTAAAAACAAAGGAAAATTGTGTACAGTGGCACCATGGTATCTTTAGAATCATAGGGATGTGCATTCAAGTTATTTAATGAAAATTTTTGAGAACCAGCCACATCCAGTTATTTGGCTTTTACATTTTCTCTGGGAATTTCATTTTATCATCTACAAAACAGATACAAAAACACTTAACAAATGGAGTATTTTAGAGGAAAATGCATATTAAAGGCAAGACCCCCAAAGATGAAAACCATTCCAAGTAACTTAACTATGTTCCAGAACAAAAATCAATATTTATAGAAATACAAAAATATTCATTACTACTACAGGTGAGATTAATAATTTGTCACATTTAACCAAAGATTACCAGGCATACAAAGAGACAGAAAAAGATAAGCTATAACGATGAGAACGATCATTTGAAAGTACTGAAATGTTTCTCTCTTTCTCCTTCCCTTCCCCTCTCTAAAAAGAGATGAATAAATTATTTTTAAGTATATCTTATTGATCATGCTATTATGCTTGTCCCATTTTTTCCCATTTATTCCCCTCTGCCCTGCACCCCTCCTCCCACCAGCATTCTTCCCCCTTAGTTTGCATCCATGGGCCATATATATAAGTTCTTTGGCTTCTCCATTTCCCCATGCTTAACCTCTCCCTGTCTATTTTGTATATACCATTTATGCTACTTTTTCCCTGTATCTTTCCCCCATTCTCCCTCATCTACCTCCCCACTGATAACCCTCTATGTGATTTCCGTTTCTCTGCTTCTGTTCCTGTTCTACTTGTTTGCTTACTTTATTTTTGTCTTTGTTTTTGTTTTAGGTTCAGTTGTTGATAGTTGTGAGTTTGTTATCATTTTATTGTTCATGTTTTTAATCTTCTTTTTCTTAGATAAGTCCCTTTAACATTTCATATAATAAGGGCTTGGTGATGATGAACTTTAACTTTACCTGATCTGGGAAGCACTTTATCTGCCCTTCCATTCTAAATGATAGCTTTGCTGGATAGAGTCATCTGGGATGTAGGTCCTTGCCTTTCATGACTTGGAATACTTCTTTCCAGCCCCTTCTTGCTTGGAAGGTCTCTTTTGAGAAATCAGCTGGCAGTCTGATGGGAACTCCTTTGTAGGTGACTGTCCCCTTATCCCTTGCTGCTTCTAGAATTCTCTCCATTTTAATCTTGGCTAATGTAATGATGATGTGCCTTGGTGCGTTCCTCCTTGGGTCCAACTTCTTTGGGACTCTCTGAGTTTCCTGGGAGTCTATTTCCTTTGCCAGATAAGGGAAGTTCTCCTTCATTATTTTTTCAAATAAGTTTTCAATTTCTTGCTCTTCCTCTTCTCCTTCTGGCACCCCTATGATTCAGATATTGGAATGTTTAAAGTTGCCCCTTAGGTTCCTAAGCCTCTCCTCATATTTTTGAATTCCAGTTTCTTTGTTCTGTTCTGGCTGAATGTTTATTTCTTCCTTCTGCTCCAAATTGTTGATTTGAGTACCAGTTTCCTTCCCTTCACTTTTGGTTCCCTGTGTATTTTCCTTTATTTCACTTTGCATAGCCTTCATTTTTTCCTCCATTTTTTTTATCATACTCAGCCATTTCTGTGAGCATCCTGATTACCAGTGTTTTGAACTCTGCATCTGATAGGTTGGCTATCTCTTCATTGCTTAGTTGTATTTTTGGAGCTTTTACCTGTTCTTTCATTTGGGCCATATTTTTTTTTATCTCCTCACACCTGTTACACAGTAAGGGACAGAGCCTTAGGTATTCGCCAGGGTGGGGCAACCCACTCGCTGTGTTGTGGTGCTGTATGCAGGAGAGGGATATGAGAGGGAACAGTGCCACTTGCTTGGTTCTCAGTCCCCTCTTCCACTACCCACCAGGAAATTGGGCCCTTCTGATGCTGATTCCCAGGTGGATGGTCTTGTGTATGTTCTAGGACCCCGTGTGTCTCTCCAGTGAACTTTCCTGTGAGGCAGGGAGATTCTCCTGCTGCCACAATCCCCACAGGTTTTTAACAGACAGAGATTTTGAGGCTTTATTTCCCCGCACTGGAACCCTGGGTTATGAGGTCTGTTTCACTCCCCAGTTGTTTCTTCCGGTTTATCCACATGCAAATATGGGACCACCAGCTGCTGCCTCACTCTCCTCTCCTGGTCCTCCAGCTTCCACCTTGCTGTGCATCCTCTCCACCCTGGCTGCTTATCTCTGCTCCTCCTACCAGTCTGGATGAATATTTCTTCTTTAACTCCTTGGTTGTTGAATTTCCATACAGTTCAATTTTCTGTCAGTTCTGCTTGTGGTTGTTTTTTTTTTGTTTGTTTGTTTTTAAGCTTATTGTTTTCCTTTTTTGGTTGTGTATAGAAGCAAAGCATATCTGTCTATGCCTTCATCTTGGCCAGAAGTCCATTAGGCCAATAAATAAAATCTTAAAAAAAAAAAAGAATACATTGCTTAGGAGTTCAAGATATTTTGCTATTCTCAAATAAATCATTGAATAATTAATTGAGAGCATAGGTAATGGAAATTGATTAAAGAATATTTAGAGAAAATGAGGCAAATTACTTATTGGATACTGTACATTATGTTTGATTTAAGAGGATCAAGGGTAATTTTGACTTCACTTCCTATTAAAAAAAAACATTTCCCACTGATGAGATTTAAATTTACAAAGTCTCAAGTAACCTAGGAAGAGAAGGAATGTTTACAGTGAAGTTACACATTCTGAATAAAAAAAATTATCTTCTCTGTGAGCAGGGTGGTAGCTGATAGAAAAGGAGAACTACAAGTGTAGAACCCTAGAGTCTGTGGAGAATTTCAGTATGAATGAACCATCAGAGGTCAATAATTTCCAAGTAGGAAGTCCTGTATCATGATATCTTAATACCAAAGTTAGTACAATTATTCTGTTGTGATGGTATTTTAGAAGAATGATAAACTTAGTATGTGTATGTGTACATATGTGTGCACATGTGTGTATTAGTGTATTATAGGACATTGGGGAAGAAAGTATTATTGTTTCATCATATCCCAAATTCAGTATTCAGAACCTGGCATAGCATAGTCAGGGAATTTTTTTTGTGAGTGTTAGATTTAAAGATGGAATAAGTATTATTTGAAACCCATAGGAAAATTAAATCTAAGGAGGATATAACTTCTTTTTTCCAGTAAGGTTATTTTTTCTTTCAGAAAATTCTTTAGAGTAACACTTGAGTCAAAACTCTCCAGTGATTAGTGGGAGAGTGGCTATGGATAGGAGTGTTCGCCAGTGTATGTGCATGTAAATGATAAAATTGGGCCTGGGAGTTAAGTGGTCTTAAAAAGCCAGAAAAGTTACTTCTCTAAGGGCAAGATCACCTTAAGGAAATCACTTGGAAAGTGCCATTTAACAGGTGTGAATTTTGACACACTTCAGTGAATGTGTGTACCCTGTTGTTCATTGACAATGGGAAAAAAGATTACTTATCTCATTGACAAGCCCATTTTTTTTTTACCAGTCTTAAAGAACTAAACATGTTTGGATAGTTCAGGTGGTATTAAAATTGATTCATCCAAGATTACTCCTAGAGTGAAATAAGTGGGTTGGCATTCAGCATCTATTTGGTCAATTTTCTAGTGTGCCTTCCTAAACCATAGGGACGATAGAAAATTTAAAAAAATCCCAGAGCCTCTTTTCATCTTGGGGTCATGATGTGAAAGAAATTCCACAAACTCAATGCATTCCTGTGAGATTTGGAATTGAAAATTAGGAAAGGCAATTATCTTCATCCTTCTGCAAGCATTGCTGCAGAGACATAGGTATTCTTCAGTAGCAGCATTCCTATGTATTTAGATCCTTAGCTAGTGGACACAATAGTTGTTTTGTTTGGTTAGTATATATAGAAAATGAATAAAATATATGTGCATTTAATGAGCAGTCCTGAAGCAAAAACACAGTTCAAGAAATGGAGCATTGCCATCAGTGAAAATACTCTCCATGCCTTGTATCATCACAAAATCCTTCCTTAGCACAAGCAATAACCACTCACCTAACTTTTATGTTCATTCATTCATTGCTTTTCTTTGTAGATTCACCACTTATGTGCACATTCCTGTACTGCTGTTGATGGGTATTTGTGTTGTTTTCAACTTGTAGTTTTCATGAACAATGCTGTTATTTACATTTTAACATATGCACAGGAAAACACTTTTCTTTAGGGAGCTGAATGCTGGGTTACAGGGAAGTTCAAGGAATGAAATCCTTCTTCACAGGCAAAATATATATTTAAAGCACAAGCTAATGAGAAGTGGTCAAATCAGCTTACTCCAACAATGGTAGTAAGTCTCTTATATTAAAAATCCTTGATATTAGTTATTATTACTTATTTTAATATTTCCTATTTAATGAGTGTGTGATACCTTATTATAGTCTGCATTTTAGTTTTAATGATTAATTTACATGTAAGGTTACAATCTTTTTTAAAAAATATTTTATTTATTTATTTATTTTTAGAGAAGGGAAGGGAGGGAGAAAGGGAAAGAAACATCAGTGTGTGGTTGCCTCTTACGCACCCCCTACTGGGGACCTGGCCTGCAACCCAGGCATGCTCCCTGGCTTGGGATCCAACCGGTGACCTTTCAGTGAATAGGCCAGCGCTCAATCCACTGAGCCATACCAACCAGGGCTAAGGTTACAATCTTAAATATACATATTGACTGTTTTAGATTTGCTATTTTTCAAAGGGTCTGTTGAAATTTTTGCCCCCCCCCCTTTTTTTTTACTGGGTTAGCTTTTTCTTCTTGTTTATGAGTTCTTTTTATATTTTGAATATTAGTCCTTTATTGGGTTTGTATGTTGCAATGATCTTTTCAAAGTCTGTGGCATGGCTTGTCTCTTAACTACCTTTATGTTTTCATTTGGTAGAAAATATTAATTTAATATGAATAAATATACCAGTCTTTTCTCTTAGAGTTTGTACTCTTTCATCTTATAGGACATTTGTACTTGTGACATATGTCCTCCTATATGGTCTTTCAAAATATATTTGTGAACATTTCACAGTTAGGCCTTTAATCGTGTGGAAATAACTTTCTTTACAGTATGATCCAATTTTAATTATTTTTTCTTTATTGATACCCTACTGCTCAGCATTTTTTATTCAAAAGTTTGTTATTTCTTTGTTGATTGGCTGTGATGCCTCTGTACCATACAGAGGTACCGTCTATATCTATCTGTCTTGTCTGCCTATATCTATCTATATTTTTATTTTAATGTATGTTGTGATCTATTTTTGGGGTCTCTGTACTCTTCTTTTGGTCCTTAGTTTGTGTCTATATGAATGCTGAACCATCTTGTTTACTATAGCTTTGTACAAAATCTAAATATTTGGTAGAACATGTCCTTCCACATTTATTTTATTCTTCCAATGTTTTTAGTCATTCTTGGGTTTTTCTAATTTTATATACATTTTTGAAGAAGATTTTCAGAACCAAAAGAAAATCTTTGGTATTTTCTTAGTTTTGCTTATTCTATAAATTTTTAGAGAATTAACATATTTTCCATATTAAGACATTTAATTTGTAAACAGAATATATCTCTTCAATTTTTATTTCTTCAAGGTCTTTGAAAAAGTATTATAATATTGTCTGTAGAGACTTGACACATCTTGTTAAGTTTATTGCTACTTCAACTTTTGGTGTTATCTGAATGGATTTACTTCTTTTTAGTATGACTTTCTGTTTGTTGATATTCTACAAAAATACAATTTATATTTATTGATTTTTACCTAGAAATCCTATTAAGCTCTCTTACAAATCCTAGCAATTTCCTGTACATTATTTTGTATTTTTCTCTGTACAAAACAATATCGTATATAAATAGCACAAGTTGCGTTATTCCTTTCTAATCTTTAAGTATTTTAGTTATATTTTTGACTTTCTGCACTGGCTAAGATCTCCACTACACACTGTATAGAAATGGTGACTGAGGGTATTTTTATGATGTTACTGATATTGAATTAAATCTTTAATTATGTCAACATTAACTATGATGTTACTATGTGATAGACAGCTATTTTTCAATTAAGAAAATTTCTACTTCTATTTTAGTAAGATTTGCTGATGTATATTTAAAATCATGAACGACTGTTAAAGTTATGAGACCTTTTAAATTTAATTTTTTGCAAGGTTAATTTTATTAATTAATTTTGCCATGTAAAATAACTTTGCTTGCCTGCTATGAAATTAGCTTTTTATGTTGAATTAAATTTGTTTATATTATGTTTATCATCTATTTTTCTGGGTAAGAATGCTTTAACTATCCCTTTCTATACTGTTATTTTCTATCTTGACATGAAGAACATATAAAAGTAAGTGTTCCCTCCTTTTCTGTTCTCAGAAGAGTTTATGTAGGATCATAATTATTTCTTTTTTGAATGATTATTAGAACACACTAGTGAATCTCTTGAATTTTAGCTTTCTTCATGGTAAGACTAGTGAGCACCATTTTAGTTTCTATAATGCATAAATGCATGTATAAATTTCCATTTCTGTTTGAATCTATTTTAATGTTATATTTTTCTAGGGAATTGTGATTTTTCTAAAATTTGAAATTTATTTCAAAACATTAATTTTTTCCTTTGTAAAGTCTGTAACACACACATACATAAACACACACATATAATGTATATAACATATGACCTCTTTACATTCCTGAAATTGGTTCCTTGTGATACACACACACACACACACACACACACACACACACACACCCATTTGGCCAAAAAGTCCATTCCTTTTTTTTATTTTTAAAAATTTTTAATTTTTATCTTTTTATTGTTTTTCAAGAACAGTTGCTCTATTTTCCCCCTTCTTTCCCCCTGCCACACCCTTCCCCACCTCCCACCCTCAATTCTACCCCCTTTGGTTTTGCCCATGGGTCCTTTATACATTTTTGTTGATGACCCTTCCCCTATTGCCGCATTATCCCCTCCCTCTTTCCCTCTGGTTACTGTCAGTCTGTTCTTTATTTCAATGTCTTTGATTATATTTTGCTTGCTTGTTTGTTTTGTTGATTAGGTTCTGCTTATAGGTGAGATTATATGGTATTTGTCTTTCACTGCCTGGCTTATCTTACTGATTATAAAGCTCTCTAGTTTCATCTATGCTGTTGCTATGGGTAGGAGCTCCTTCTTTCTTTCTGCCAAATAATATTCCATTGTGTAAAAGTACCGCAGTTTTTTGATCCATTCATTTACAGATGGGCACTTAGGTTGCTTCCAACACTATTAATTGACCATAGAGGCATGGGTTTATTTCTGGGCTCTCTCTTCTGTTCCATTGATCTATGTGTCTGTTCTTATGCCAGTACCAGACTGTTTTGATTACCATGGCCTTGTAATATAGTTTGATATCAGGTATTATGATCTCTCCCACTTTGTTCTTTTTTTCTCAAAATCGCTGCAGCTATCGTGTGTCTTTTATGGCTCCATATAAATTTTTTGAAATGTTTGTTCTAGATCTGTGAAATATGTCATTGGCATAGTCCACCACTTTTTTTCATATGATGGCTCTAGTAGAACTTGGTTGTCTTTAACTTCATTTGAAACAATTTTGTTAGATTTTATTGTGACAGCTATCATATAGTATGCATTTAAAAGCAACATCAAAATTGCTGAATTTTTGTGCAGTGATTTTAGTATTGAAGATGGAAGAAAATATGCAACATTTTTGGCATATTATGCTTTATTACTTTAACACAGGTAAAAACAACTGAAATGCAAAAAGAGATTTTTGCAGTGTATGGAGAAGGTGCTGTGGCTGATCAAATGTGTCAAAAGTGGTTTGCGAAGTTTCATGGTACTATTGACATTTTGGCCAAATAATTCTTTGCTATGGGGCTGTCTTATGCTTTGGGAGATGTTTAGCAGCACCCCTGACCTCTACCCACTGGAAGCTAATAGCAGGAGATAGACAACATGCTCAACATTTCCAAATCATAAAGTTATTGGTGAAAATAAAAAAATGTATCTTTTATTTTATGAAAAAAACATAATGTACTTTTTGGCCAAATATATGTATATTTGCTTCAGAAGACTCTGAAGTAGGTTGTCATTTTATTAGCCTTTCAAAAGAGCCTCATGTTAGCTTTTAAATCTATACTATTTATTTTCTATGTCATTAATTTCTGTTGTTGTATTTAACACTTTTCCTTTCTCTTTCCATCCTAAAGGACATTGAGAAAGAAATTATGGTACATTATTAAAAATAATATTTCACAACAACTAAATTGAATGAAATGTTTTTGTGGGTTAACATGGATAAGGCATGTCATAAATAACAATGTGGTTTGAAAAAATAAACAGCGATCACAGAAAGAGTATGTAGGTTTAAAAATATATGTGAATTGGCCCTGGCTGGTGTGGCTCAGTGGACTGAGTGAAGGACTATGAACCAAAGGGTCACCTGTTCAATTCCCAGTCAGGGCACATGCCTGGGTTGTGGACCAGGTCCCCAGTAGGGGGCATATGGGAGACAACAACACATTGATGTTTCTCTCCCTCTTTTTCTCCTTCCCCTCCCCACTCTAAATAAATAAATAAAAATAGATAAATAAAATCTTTAAAAATAAATATATATGTGAATTGAAGGTATGTGCGTGTGTGAGTATGTTTTGTATGTTATTTAAAATAATTAAATATGGCAATGTGAATGTAGGAGATTCACATAACTTTTGTAGAGTGACCTAATCTCTAGTGATTGGAAATGATCTGAAGCAACATTCAGGAGTTAGATCTTTGGAAGGACAGTTAGGCTCTAACAAAATTTTGTTGTTTAATCACCATTTTAAACCAGCATTTTCTTTCTCTGAGTCTGTTAAGATTTATTGCAAGGAACATCTAATGGGCTTCATAGTAGAGTGAACTTTCCAAAGTGTGCTTAGTGAGGGATTGATATCGGATGATAGTTTCCCTAAAGACATTAAGGCTATTAGAAGCTGAGGAAACTCCAACACAAGGGTTTTGTTGACATATGAATCTATTTTCTTGAAGTGCTAAGTATTTGTAGCTATGAAGTGTTAATTTGTGTTTGTTTTCCCCAATGACTCTGCTACCACCACTTCAAAAATGGAGTCAACATTTGCTCTTAATTATTTAAGGGGTGATTTGTATTTGGGTGAAAAGCTCAGGCTTCCAAGAATTGACAGATTTTCCTGTTTTTGTTTTTTTGAAAAGCACAAATACTTTGAAAGGATAATGGTGGGTTATCTAGGGAGAGAGAGAAGGACAAAAACAGCAGCACAGCCTTTGAGACTATCCAGAGGAAGAAGGATTGATGTCCCTGAGGCTGGAAAGAGGGACATATTTTCATACTGCAGGAAACTTAGCACTTCACTATGGCAATATTAAGGTATGGCATATCTCCACAGATAGAGCACAATTTCAGAAACAATGGTTATGTAGGCTGTGCCGGTGACAGACTACATACATCCTGGTCCATCTTGCTTACATGGTGGAAGGGGAGAGAGAGGTCTTTGGATCTCTTTTATAAAGGACACTGATCTCATCCCTAGGGTCCCACCCTCATGACCTAATCACCCCTAAGGCCCTGCCTACTGCTACCATCACATTGGGGTTCACGTTATCATCATATGACTTTTGAGGGAACATACTTATCCAGTCTATAATCATTGTATTCTCACTTTGTGCAAATTTCCTCTCATTTATGTCATTCTATCCACATTGATTTTGTCATTTCTTGAAACATGGATGCTCTAACTTCATTGTCACCTGAGGAATTTTGCAGTCACTGCTGTCTTGCCTGCATTGTTCGTAAAGATCTCCATGTTACTGAATCCTACTTATTTGGTTTTAGTTCAAAGTTACATTCCTTGAAGGGGTCTTTCCTGATCCTGTTATCTGGATTATAACTACCCCCTTTCCCCAATCCATGCCACTCTATAATGCATAGTTTCTTTTATTAGATTTATGACTCATCACTATCTGTAACTTTTGATTAATTTACTAATTTATTCTCCCTGTATGTAAAATAGGCAATACATAGTAAATTCCAAGAGAACAGGCATCTTAACTATACTGTTCATTGCTCTATCCTTGCTAGCCAGCAACGCTGCCACAAATGGCTGTGTATTTGTGTCCTGCACAGCTCAAAAGTAATATTAAGAGTGACAATTGAACATGGCAATGATTTGAACAAATGCTCACTTATTTCTTGATTGTTTAGGACAATGCAAGACATGTAATAATTAACTGAAAACATTTCTAAATGGTTTAATTTGTTCTAGTGGTCTGCACTAGAGCAGAGTGCAGATTGAAGGAAAGGGAAACTGTTTCTGCCAATTACTTGTTTTTTCCTCCTATCCTACAGTGTGAATGCTTCCTACAAAGACTTTACATGGCAGGAATTTTTAAGCAAGATAAAACGGAGAAGAAGATTAAGAAGTATGAACTACCAGTTATAAAATGAGTCACAGGAATGTTAAAGTGCAGCGCAGGGAATATAGTCAATAATATTGTAATATCTCTGTATGATGCCAGATGGGCACTAGACTTATAGTGGTGATCATAAGGTATATAAATGTTTAATCAACTATAATTAAAAATAAACTGTAAAAACTTCTCAGAATTTTATTGGCATGATAAGCTCCACCCTGACACTAAAGAAAAGCTGGAAGAATTTATTTTTTCCAGTTGGGCTCCATAGGTCTCAGACCACATGCTGCCCCTTTATGAATTCTTTTTGCAGCCAGGATTTCTTTGAGGTTTATTTTAACCAGCTTTCACACATATGAATGTGCACTTAATAGCAAGGAAGGTCAATATCTTCCGTATCAAATAGCTATGAGCAAGCACCAGGCCCTGGCACTGTACATAACCACAATGATCTCACAACAGGACATGTAGTTCTTTTTCCATGGGGCTTTCTAAACTAGTGATTTGCAGCTCTGTTGGAAATATCACTCTTGTCGCAATGGGTTAACAACTACATCACTAATGTATAATAGAAAGGTTTTAAAGGTCATGGTAGATTACTTTTCTATCAAACAGACTCAACTATGGATGAAGGGTGAAAACAGCTGTCTTTTATTCTCTTACAGGGGCCGCTGATCTGACTCTGGCCATATACAATCTCGTTTAGAAATTTGTCCTTTCTCCCTCCGGTTCTTTTCATCTATCTTGCCCATTTATATTTTATCTTGGTTCTACTTTACTGCTCAGTTCTTTCTCTATTTTTTTTCTGATTTCTTTTTCTGAGAATTTGGCTTAGCTATGGCATTCAATTGACTTTGAAAATACTGAGTTTCAATACAAACATAAAAACATATTACTCACAAATCAAATCTTGTTGACTTTTTTTTCATTTCTGAAGAGGCAATGTTTGGTTAAAAAAATAGAGTTGCCCCCTTTAAAGCCTCACTTTTATTGATCTGGGTTATACAATGTAGGAAACAAATGTTAATTTCTTTGGAAACAAAGATGCATTTCTATATTCCTTTCTATTAAAATTTTATCTTATTGTGCCCTACAGAGACTAAGATATATATTTTTTGGGAATGTCACCTCCATGATGTGTGAAACTTGTTTTGGAGCTCTTACAAATGAGGTGGATAGGTAGATGATTTGTTTTTAATATGTGATTTAAAGATAAACCATTGGCAAAAATAAAAACCTCCCTCAGAGTTATTTCAAGGGTGATAAGAGGAATAATAAACTGTCAAATAGATTTTAGCAAGTAGAAGTCAAGGAAACATCTACTCTGTCTGCAGATGCTGGAGAGAGTGTTCATTACTTATTTCCGAAAGTCTAGAAGCCACTCATTTTTTAAAATAGAATGCAATAATAATATACTATGTCTTCAAATTTATCTTTATTAACTGCAGCCTAAAAACTAACTATGTGCATCTGATGCAAAGCTATTTTTCCAACAATTTATTATGAAACATTTATAATATACAGCAAAGTTGACATAATTTTTATAGTGAACAATCCTATACCCATCATTTATAAGGGGGTACCTTCCAAAAACCTGAATAATCTTCTAGAGGGCAGGCCTCCTTGTAGTACAGGCTTCCCCCTCTAGGTGAGTGTTCTAGCAACCCACCTATATCAGTGTACCAGCTGGCATTGTTGTGAGAGGCTGCTTTCAGCATCAGTGAATTTCTTTTTGAAGACTCTTTCAATGCAGTTACCCATTTCATGATGGGTGATTTATGAGTACACCTGCCCACACTTCACTGAGTGTTTGGCAGTTTTTGACCAAAAACAGAATGACCCCCTGCCCCACACTCCCTATTCACCTGATCTCACCCCAAGTGACTGTGAAGGGGCTCCACCTGCAGAGCCCCATCTGTCTGCCAGCAGATGAAAATAAGACTACCAAGACATGATCTGCTTGGGGAGGAGAGGTGGCCGATCTCTCAAAGGAGAAGGGCCAAGAGCCCCTTCCTCAATGGTTTTTATTAGGTTCATAACACGCAGGAATACAGGTAAAGCTCATCAATCAGTGTCAGGCAGCAAGGATCAAACAATAGATAACATTTCAAAGAATGCTGAGGGTTTAATTGAGTCAGGGTCTGTCAGTTAAGGGGTTACAAAACTTTGGGACATAATCTCATTTCCTCCTCAGACCCTTATCATTTAAATGAGAGCACTCTTAGCAAAGCAGGTTTCACAGGACTTTACAAATTCTTTCTTATGCCCGATCATCCAAGGAGCCCTCTCTAGCTAGCACAGGGCTGCACTACCCTCTGTCATAGTTTCAGGCTTAAGTGGATTAGGACCAGGATGCCAAGAGATAAGGAAAACTATTCCCAGATAGACTGGGGACTCAGGCTATGTAAGAATAGTGGAGGAGCGAGGTTCCATCACCTCCTCTTTGCTGCAGCCCCCTGAGTCCTTCCTTGAGGGCATTCCAAGTGGCTGCGCCTGGCTTAGGTGACCCCTCCCTTGAGGGAATCTTACTTGTCATTGACTAACCAACCAAGCATTGGGAGCCAGATATGGATGAAGAAGAAGCGGCACTCCTGCCAGGGAAATAAGCTTTGTCTCCTGAGTGGCTTATGGTCTGAAAGTTGCTCACTCAGCCTTAGCCATGGGGTGGGGGTTACAGCTCCTGAAACCAAGCAGAACGGTTCCCAACAAGTGACTTTTTTTGTTTCCCCTGATGAAAGAAGTCCTCAAAGGGAAATGTTTTTTGCTGATACGGAAAAGGTGAAACAAAAAACAGCAGAAGCACTAAAAGGCACTAAAATCGACAAGTTCAGAAACTGTTCTGAGCAGTGGAAAAAAACATCTCAATAGGTGTATTGTATCAAATGGAGAGTACTTTGAAGGTGACTGAAGTTTAAACATGCAAGAATAAATACACAATTTTTTATACATACATTCTAATATTTTTGGGTCCCCCCATACAAGCTACAATGCATACTTTTCTGTACTTTATTACATATTTACCTATCTGTACATCTCTTGTACCCTTGAATCAATCCTTCTAAGTTTTCAGACATTTAAAAGTCAATTACAGATATCAGTACACTTTTCCCCAAATACTACTTCATTATTGAGTTGTGAGAGTGTCTTATATATCTCAGGCACCAGTGTTTATCAAATATATGTGTTTCATGAATATTTTCTCTAGTCTGCAGCTTGCTCTTTCATTTTTCATTGGTATCTTTCAAAGCATACAAATTAATAATTTTGATGCAGTTTATCATTTATTTTTTACAGTTATCAAAATGCTATTTTCAAAATGCTATAAGATGAAACATGGTTTTAATTATTAATTGAAAAGGAGATTGTGTAGGTATGTGATTTGCTATGACATGTAGAATTTGACACTCTGGTAGGTTTTGAATAGTTTTGATTTGTTCTATTATTGCATGTATCAATTTATGTAAGATAGAATATGCTCTTGTGATTCAGAGAAAATATTTAACATATCAAGATTTACTATTTATCCACAAACTTTACCCTTTTAATATTCTGAGGATTGGAGCTATTTAGTTTCTAATGTAGCACAGACCTTTGTTGGGGCAGGAGCGGGGGTGGTGGAGAGGGGAGAGAGGCAGATGGATGTAAATAATGGCCCAGGTTATTCCTTAAGGAAAAACATGACAGAGGGCAGATGAGTAAGAATGATGGGGAACCACAAAGGAAGGGTGAGGATATGACAGAAGAGTTTTTTAAAAAAGAAGAAGCGAAATATCTGAAGCGAAATTTTGAAAAGGAGATACAGTACATGAAACATTTTGGAAGCTTAGCTGCTTGCTGTGGGCTGCCTCTATCTTTAAGACAAACCAGCATGGGCATCAGTGCTTCTTGAAGATGGACTTCTGTTTGCATGCATTATTATGCTTAGGCTATGATGTTTGACACTCTGCATTCTCATGGAGTATTTTTTTTCCTACTCTTTGTCACCTGTGTATCTTACTGACACAACTCGAGCACTTTCACGTACAGTCACCATAATCTCATCAATATAATGAACTTTTATAATGTTTTTGTGATAGTCAGATGATTACTCTCCCTATGCAGCATAATGTTACAGACATCAGGAAAGCTGCCTTAGCACTCGTGTGAGACAAAATTTAAATTCATGGACAACAGTGTGGTGATTGTTGGGGGGAAGGGGGGTATAATCGGGCTAAATGGTAATGGAAAAATACAATAAAAATAAAATAAAATAATTGAAGTGTACTTCTATCCCTGCCAGGTGAAATCAACCTGCCATTTGATGTGGAGACAATAAAGTGTCAGATCACTAGCTGTTTATCAGCAGCCAGAAATGGTTTGGTTTGCTCCAGGGGAAAAAAAAAAAAACTCACAAAAAACAAAATAAAAACAGAAAATCCAGCAGCTTTGCTTAGAGTTAACACTTTATTATTTTATTATTTTATAATAATCAATTATCATTGTCTATGATCCATTTGCCTTTTCCACAAGCCAAACAGATTTCTTAAATGGGGCAGGTGATGGAAATGAGCATTGGCAAATTTTATTCTACAAATTCCTTAGATATATGCGCCATGGCTATTTTGGGGGATATTGTTTGCAATTGGAGGGGCAGTACCAACAGCTTCCACTTGGCCCTTCCTGTATATTTTTCTTAATTTGTGGTAAAATATGCATGACATAAAATTTGCCATTTTAACCATTATTTAGTGGCATTAAATACCTTCACATTGTTGTGCAAACCTCACCACCATCCATCTTCAGAACCTGTCATCTCCCAACCTGAAACTCTGTCCTCATTAAACAATTCTCCATTTATTACTGCCCCCAGGCCTAGCAACCACCATTCTATTCTCTGTCTCCATAACTTTGACTATTGTGAGCACCTCATTATATGTGGAGTCACAACATTGGCTCATTTCACTCAGCAATGAAGTCTTCAAGGGTCATGCATGTTGCAGCATGTATCAGAATTTCTTACCTTTTAAAGGGTGGTTAATATTTATATACTACCTTTTATTTGTGCTTTTTCTGTTGATAGACATTTGGATTTTTTCTATCCTTTGGCTCTTATGGATAATTCTGCTGAGAACATGGCTGTACAATCATCTGTTCAAGTCTTTTGCTTTCAATTCTTTTGGATATATGCCATGAAGTGGAATAGTTGGAGTAATTGTGTTTGTTTATTTTTTAGAAACTAACATATATTTCCCACAGGGACTGCACCACTTCACATTCCCACCAGCAATGCACAAGGGATCAAAATTCTACATTCTAATGGGTGTAAGGTGCTGGCCCTTCTTATCTTAATAACTCTCGTGTGGTAACATGTAGGCACCTGGGGGACAATATGCTGAGTGAAATAAGCCAGTAGCAGATGAACAAACACTACAGAATCATACTTATGTAAAACATCTAAAATAATGAGACTCAGAGAAGTAAAGATTACAATGATGTTTTCCACAGTCTGTGGTAAGAGAGAAATGGGGAGCTGTTTAATAGGCATAAAGTGTCAGTTATGCAAGATGAACAAGCTCTAGAGATCTGCTGTACAACACACTGCCTACAGTTCACAATACTGCATTGTACACTTAAAGATTAGTGAGAGGGTAGGTCTCATGTTAATTGTATCACACACACACAAAAGGATGCAAGGAAACTTTCGTATCTGATATATATGTCTGTTATTTTGACTGTGTTGGTGGTTTTGTGGGTGTATGTATATGTCCAAACTCATGGAGTTCTGTACATTAGATATGTGCCGTTTTTATGTATCAGTCATACATGTTTGTCTATATTTGAACTCTTCACTTCAATTTCCTTCTTATTTTTCAATCCATTCCTAATAGAATCCATCCTTTAGGACTCTAATAAAAAATTACTTCGTAAGGCATTTTCAATCCACAGATGCAAGGGGAAGATTTCATCTTCTATTACTTGACTTGTATACAGGATATCCTTTTGTCTCTGAAATTTGACTTTCCCCCACCCTAAATTCCTCTTGTTTTCCTCTGATCTCTGTGGCTGTGTGTTCTCTATCATCTTTCCAGGTGTGTCTTCTTCTCCCCAGACAATGAGTGTTGACATTCTTCAAAATTCAATTCTAGGTCATTATGTTCTCTCGCTGTAGAATTTAGAGTATGATTTCATAGAAACACAGTTTCAATGACCAACTCCATGAAGTTTGGACACATGTGTATTTGAGATATCAAATCTGAATTCTATAAATCCAGTTGTCTATTTAACATCTAAATCTGTTTAAAATACACATAAAACTCAAAATGTTCATGGACTCCCTAAACCCCCAAGTCTGCCCCCTTTCAATTTTGTTTATCTCAGTGTGTGGTCCTGCCAGTCAATCAGTTATATAAGCCAATAATTTGACTAGCAATAATTTGACTTCTCTCTCTCCCATCATCCGCTATGTCCAATCCATTATCAATCCCATCCATTTTACCTCCTAGACAGTTCCTTAATCTATCTACTCCTCTATCTATTCATCATTGTAAGTGGTAAATTTCCCTGTTTGCTTTACGTGGTACATGTAATATTTTTGGCAGAAAAAATTTATGAAAAAATGAATTCTGTTTGTCTTCTGTATATTTCCCCTTCTGTCCCTCCACCCACCTCTTCTTATTTCAAACATTATCCAGGAATCCCTACAAATCTTCTCAAGAAATGCTCCCTCTGTCAGCCTCAAAGTATGAAAAGGTGATTACCAGGCCCCTGGAAGATTAAAGGCCAGCGGGTACTATTGCACAGGCAGTGTCTGCCACTACTTTGATATTGGATAAAGCCTTGGAGGTGCACCAAGTCATTAGAGGCACATAACTGGTGGAAGACATAGGGAAGCTATGTAAAAAACATGATATACTCATCTCACTAAATATTTCAGCATCCCAAACATTGAATCAGAACATTTATCAAAAGTACATAAAAGTAGTGGTGAGCTAGTTTCTAAAGGGACCTCCATAACACCTTTATGTTACAGGATTTTTATACAGCTCTGGTGTATCATGTACCTTAAATAATGGCCGAGCCTGAATTCTCTACCTTCTAAGTTATTTAAAGAATTAAGTTCATTTAAATCAAGCAAAGAATCACCAGGTTAATAGCAGCAACTCATAACTGTGTACTTTGTGTAGCAGCTGTCACCAATATATGGCAAACACTTTGCTTACATAATTTTCACTAATGGGAATAAGGCACCTTTCACAAGAAAACTAAAAAAGAACAAACTAGGTGGAGAATACAATGTTTTTTACCCTTTGAGCTATTCTGTTGGTAAACATGGTTGTAAGTCCCTACATTTTATCTCTGGGAGAAAGAAAAAAAGAAAAAAAAACATGAAAATGTAGAGATGTGTTTCTTTATCTAAAACTAAAGATCTTGGTACTGAGTATATAGTATTGTATCAGATGCTTTATTATTCAATATGTAGAAAAAACTGCCCATATGCTCCTAATGGGGAAAGAAATATAACAGTTTTAGTCTTAGTATAGATATTCCGTGATAAAAAGGGAATGATGATTATCTCCATTTCCAAAGGGAGGACAGGAATACAAAACATTCTATGCCTTAAAATATTAAATTTGACCCATTGAAAACTTTTCAAACATTTTGAACACAATGATTCTAAAACTTTTTTTAAAAAAAGTATAACAAATGTACATAATCTCCACACATTTAAAATTAGTTGTAAACACACAACACAATATATAGATGGAGTATTGTAGAATTGTACAAGTGAAACCTATGTAATTTTATTAAGCAATTTCACCCCGATAAATTCAATAAAAAGAAAATAAAATTAGTTGTTATATTGCCGAGACTTGCTTTTTTCTCAAAGTTGAGATGTTAGACCTGAGAATAGCCTCCAGAGGGCGACCAAGTTGTGTCACTGCAGACAATCACATCAAAATTTAACACTGCTTCCAATGAAAGCGTGACCTTTCTAAAGTTAAAGTTTGTAAAGACAGTAAATAGTTAATCCTTGAAAAAAAAAGACCATCAGCTAAAGTCTGGATAGCTCTGCAAATATTGGGTATTTCAGAGGGAGACCATTTATAAATTGATTCTTAAGCAGAGCAAGGGACTTTGAATCTAAACAGACCTCACAAAGCAACTAGATTAACAAAACTGGTCACTAGTTCACGCATGCTCCAGTTTTCATCCTCACTGAAAGTCTATCTGTTCCCGGCACCTTGTTAAGCAAGCGGTGTTTGGCTTTTGCCTTTCAACAGACATAGATTCAAAGGTCAGCTCTGCAATTGATATATCACTTCGCAAACAGTTTTATTTGAAGGATGTGGTAAATAATATCTTCTTCATATCTCATGGTTTTGTGAGAATTAAATGAGATAAGTATACAACAACACCACAATGACTGATGGGTAAATATCATTTTCTGTCCTTTTTTGGTCCTACTTTCTTCCTCCACCCCTTTACATTGAGAAAGAGAAAAAGAGGTTCTAATTAGGTCATTTACTTCAGTGGTTTAGTGACATATCATTCTTCCATTACTTGTCCACAAAATATGCTTTTAAAAGTCATGTAGAAACAAAGTAGTAAGTTGAAGTAATTGATATTTCTCAATCCCCAGACAGAAATATATCTAATAAATGTTGTAGGTTTGTAATTCATGACTGGGTAATAACTAAAATCAATAAAGAAGTATTTCTAATTGGGGATTCCATCTAGTTGGCTCTCAATTTGTACCAATGAATTATTATTTCTACTAATTTCATCATTACTAAACCTGAGTCCCTGGGAACATTAGTTGAGTTTACCATGTACCTGCCCTTTCATTATCATGACCTATATCCAATCAGCAGACAATTACTGTATACACACACAATTTTATTTTTATTGTATTTTTCCATTACCATTTAGTCTCCTTGTACCCGCCCCCCGAACCCCTATGATCACCACAGTGTTGTTCGTGTCCATGAGTCCTTTTTCCTTTTTGGTCAACCCCTCCACCCCCTCTCCTTTGCTGTCATCCTGCTCTCCATCTATGAGTCTGTCCCCATTTTCCTTATTAGTTCAGTTCATTAGATTTCACATATGACTGAAATGTTATGGTATTTGTCTTTCATGGACTGGCTTATCTTACTTACAATAATGTTCTCTAGGTCCATCCATGCTGTCACAGAGGCTAAAATCTTATTCTTTTTTATAACTGAGTAGTAGCTGAGTAGTATTCCATTGTGTAAATGTCCCATAGTTTTATCCACTCATCTACTGAAGGACACTTGGGCTGCTTCCAGATTTTGGCTATTGTAAATAATGCCATAATGAATATAGGGGTGTTTATATTCTTTCGAAGTAGTGTTTTTGGGTTCCTTGGCATATATTCCCAGAAGTGGGATCACTGGGTCATAAGGCAGTTCTATTTTTAGTTTTTTTGAGGAAATTCCATACTGCTTTCCACAGTGGCTGCACCAATTTGCATTCCCACTAGCAGTGCAAAGGGTTCCCCTTTCTCCACATCCTTACCAGCACTTGCTGTTTGTTGATTTATTGATGATAGCCATTCTGACAGGTGTGAGGTAATATCTCATTGTGGTTTTAATTTGCATTTCTCTGATGATTAGTGATATTGAGCATCTTTTCATATTGATTAATATCCAACAGAGGAAGCAAACACGTACAATGGGCTAAAGATAGTTTATTCAATAAATGGTGTTGGGAAAATTGGACAGATACATGCAGGAGAATGAAACTAGATCACCTTTGTGGGGGGGCTCTGCCTGCAGAGCCCCATCCCTTTGTCATGGATGAAAATAAAACTACCAAGACATGATCTGCTTGGGGAGGAGAGGTGGTTGATCTCTCAAAGGAGAAGGACCCAGAGCCCCTTCCTCACTGGGTTTTTATTGGGTTCAAATACACAGGAATACAGGTATGTTAGGCAGCAAAGGTCAAACAATGGATAACATTTCAAAGAAACTTGAGGGCTTAATCTGAGTCAGTGTCTGTCAGGAAAGGGGGTTGCAAAAACTTTGGGAGACCTACTCATTTCCTCTTCTGAAATGGCCCTTATCATTTAAATGAGAGCACTCTAAGCAAAGCAGGTTTCATAGGACTTTACAAATTCTTTCTTATGCCAAATCACCTGGGGAACCGCTCTGGCTGGCACAGGGCTGCACTGCCCTCTGTCATAGTTTCAGGCTTAAGCGGATTACAGCCAGGAAGCAATAAATAAAGGAAGACATCTCCCAGACAGAAATGGGGACTCCAGCTATGTCAGAATAGCCATGGGGTGAGGGTCCACCACCCCCTCTTTGCTGCAGCCCCCTGAGTCCTTCCATGTGGGCCTTCCAAGTGGTCGTGCCTGACTTGGGTTGCCCCTCCCTCTGAGGAGTCTTACCTGTCATTGACTAACCGACCAAGCATTGGGGCCAGAGATGGATGAAGCAGAAGCAGCACTCCTGCCAGGGAGATAAGCTTTGTCTCCTTAGTAGCTCAGGTCCTCTTGACAGAATAGACCCAGATGAAAGGGGTCTCCTGGGCTTTTACTCAGCCTAGCCATAGGGTGGGGGTTACAGCTCCCGAAGCCACGCTGAATGGTCCGCAACACACCTTCTTACTTCACTCCCAAGAGTAAATTCAAAATGGATCAAAGACTTAGAACCAAAGCCATAAAAATCCTAGAAGAAAACATAGGCAGCAAAATCTCAGAAATTGCTTGTAGCAATATTTTATCTGATATATCTCCTTGGGGAGGGAAAACAATAAGCAAATTGCACTACATCAAACTAAAAAAAGTCATTGTACAGCAAAGGAAACCATCAACAAAACAAAAAGACAATCCATGGAATGGGAGAACATATTCACTGATACATTTAACAAAGGGTTAATATCCAAAATTTATAAAGAACTTATAAAACTGAACACCAAAACACCGAACAATTCAATTTTAAAAAATGAGTAAAGGAACTGAATAGACACTTCTCCAAAAAGGACAATTACTTTTGATTTTTCTTATAAAGTTTCTCAACCATTTCTTCTCTTCCACTCCCATAGATTATGCCCTTATAAAATAACCTTCCTGCAGTTACCCTTAATTTTAGTCACTGACCAAGATGGACTTAATATTCTTAGCTTGACTAAACTTTAGACAGGTTTCTTCTTGACTGGAGGCTCCTGGTCTCTCTTTTCTTAAAGCATTTACTTTAAGACTTGGAATTGCAATTTCTGTGTCTGCTCCTTTGAGGTGTGAATTTTCTGTTAGTAACTTGATACATTTGCAACCTGGAAATGTTTTTCTCAAGGACCCAAGAGCCATCTCTTGGAAATAAAATCTTCTAGAAAGATGGGTCCCCTACTTCCCAGTCTCTGTGGGAATTGTAGAAGCCTCACTTTAATAATAGCCAATTAGCAAACACAGAGAGTCTAATCAAATTAACCAACCTTCCCTACCACCAGCATCCTCCAGTGCTTTCCCCATTGCTCACTCCGTTACTTAAAAACTTTCCTGCTTTTTATTTCAACAGAGTTGAGTTCAGTCTCTCTCTTATTGCAGTAGCCTTGAACCTCACTGCAATAGTCTTGAATAAAATCTTCCTTTCCTATTTAACCATCTGGCGTAATTTTTCTTTGACATCACTTTATCACCAATGTTACGTTGGGAGTGGTGAGATAAGATGGCCACCAGGGGCTGAAGCCCGTGAAAAACTGGCTGACATCAGATGAAGATGACTGGAGTGGCAGGGGGAAAACCATGGCAACTGGCGCCTAAAGAGGACTGACCAATGATACCTCGACCACATGTATAAAATTCTTTCCCCTCGTAGGCTCGGGCATGACTTCCTCAGCCCCCAACCTGTGGACCGGAGAACCTCACCCAGGTGCGCAACCCCCCAGTAAAGCTCTGCATTGCCCCATTTTGTGGCTGATTGACATTATTTCCTTGGCGGAATACTAATAACCTTACAACCAACACCGAACTGCCCCTTTCAGATTAATCTTTATAAAACTCTGAATCACCCCATACTTCCTGTGGCATAACGCCCACCAGTGAAACTCCTCCATAATTTTGCACCTTCTAAATGAAGTCTTATCTTCCAATTCCTGAATTCCTTCCTCCAACAAAATTAGTACATTGCCTTTCTAAAGGTGGCTAAATTTTCTAATATTTCCCCAAGTCGAAATTTTGATGTCTTTTCTAACTTTTTTAATATCTGAAAATTGTATTATATTGTATCTGTTCATGTCTAACAAATAAAACAGAAAGCACTTCAAGTCTTTGCAAATAAGAAATAAATTTCAGGGAATCAATTACACCAGTGATGAAACTCTTGTAAAGTAAAGAAAGGGCAAAGAGATAAATACCATTTTTTTTGGTGGTTAGAACATTTAAGATCTATGTTCTTAGCAACTTTCAAATATATGATACAGTATTTGACTATATGCACTCTCTCCTGACTTGACTATAAAGTTCCAGAATATAAGGACTCTTGTTCATGTATTTGTATATCTCCCATAGGAATTAGTATAGTGCACTGTCCAGTAAAAACACTTCATGAAAAAGTGTTGGGTGACTGAAAGACTGACTGGATTAAGCACTAATGCTACTGCAGCTCTGCTGATAGATGGACAATGCTCATGAATGTGTATGCTGTCATATGTTGTGACATTCTAGGCTGTATAGTTTTCAGAATTTTTAAATTTTCATATTGGTTCTTTGGTTAAAAAGATCCTATAAAAATAATTGGGACAAGTTTTAATTGTAAGAGATTAGTAAATGTTTTTTCTATTTGTTATAGTTTTATACATATTCAAAATTCTCTAGAACTTTCAATATCCTGGCATAGGTAACTATGGAAAGCTGCTTAGACCAATATAGACACCTGTAATTTCTGAACCCTACCTATATTTGAAAGCAAAAAGATGGTTATAGTAATCATAGCACCACACATTTTTATAGTGCCCTACTAGTATTTCAGAGAATTTGAGTATCTTCATGTAGTCATACAACATAGCAAGGAAATTCATATGATATATGCAGTCCCCAAGGGTATTTTTCCCTTTTCTTTAATTTTTTCTTTTTTTTTACTGTTGTTCAATAACAAGTGTCCCCATTATCTCCCCATTATTCTCCCCTGCCTCACCTACCCTCACCTCCCACATTCTATCCTACCTACCTCCCTTTGGCTTTTTCCATGGGTCCTTTATACATGTTTCTTGATGACCCTTCCCGTTCTTTCAACCATTATCCCCCTCCCTTCTCCCCTCTGGTCACTGTCAGTTTGTTCTTAATTTCAATGACTCTGGTTATATTTTGTTTGCTTTTTTCTTTTGTTGATTATGTTCCAGTTAAAGGTGAGATCATATGGTATTTGTCACTCACTGCCTGGCTTATTTCATTTAATGCTCCCCAGTTCCATCCATGCTGTCCTAAAGAGTAGGAACTCCTTCTTTCTCTCTGCTATGTAGAAGTCCATTGTGTAAATGTACCATAGTTTTGTGATCCACTCACTTAATGATGGACACTTAGGTTGCTTCCAGCACTTGACTATTGTAAATTGTGCTGCTATGAACATTGGGGTGCACAGGTTCCTTTGAATTGGTGTTTCAGGGTTTTTAGGTTATAATCCCAGCAGCGGAATTGCTGGGTGAAAAGAAAGTTCCATTTTTATCACTTTAAGTTTTATAAACCTTATTATTCATGGCTGATTAATAAAAATACATGCCGGGAGATGGCGCTGAGATTGGCTTCTAGCAAGGCAGGGACAGGGGTTGAGGGGGATAAAAGTGGACTTTATGAGTGAGGGGAAAGGGAATCTAGAACACGGTTGTCTCAGTAGGAAGAACTGGGACAGATAAGAAAGAAAGAGAAACCACAACATTGCAAAGAGAAATTGCAGTAAGAGTGTTATAAAGGCAACTTCCCTTTGCTTCCTGACATCTGTTTTCCTCTTTCTTTTGACTCTTCCTCCCAGCCTCTTTTTCAAATCACATACCTCTAATGGTGGAAACCTTCAGTTGGGAATAAGAAGGATACTTCCAGAGGTAGGATAATTGTACTATCATTCACGTAGTGCTTAGTTTACAACACTCTTATTCTCTCTGCACCTTCTCACCCATTAGTTCAAAAAAACCCCACACCAAACCCTAAAATAAGATTGAGAATGGCAAAGGTAGACAGAGCACTGCTGATCAGTGCTGAGGAGGGAGATCCCAGTGTGGAGGGGAGGGTGGAATCAGGGGCAGCAAATTCCAGATCGAGAGGAAAAGGTGAAATCTGTGGCTGTACCAAACTGAGATGTCAGCCACATTACAACAAAATAAAAGGATATATGGGCAAAGAGGCTGTAAGTTAAGGGTAGCTTTGCTCAACTTCTTGATGTCTTTATCAGTCTTGAAATTTTTCACAATGCCACAGAAGGCACATTAAAAACTATAACTACAGGTACATGGATCACAGCAGATAAATTCAATAGCATGTGTTCAGTTTTCACTCTTTTTAAAAATATATTTTATTTATTTGTTTTTATAGAGCAGGGAAGGAAGGGAGAAAGAGAGGGAGAGAAACATAAGAGTGTGGTTGCCTTTCATGCACCCCCTACTGGGGACCTGGCCCACAACCCAGGCATGTGCCCTGATGGAATTGAACAGGTGACCCTTTGGTTCACAGGCCAGCACTCAATCCACTGAGCTACACCAACCAGGGCCAGTTTTCACTCTTGTGTTTTATCTTATCATTTACTTTCTAGAAGTGTGCTTTACTGCTATATTTAAAAAATAAATATAAATTCAGCCTTAACAAAACTGTCATTCCTGGCTCTGAAATTCAGTTGTCTAATTTTTATTCTAGCCAGCCCCCTGATTTTGTGACCTTACTAATACTGCTCTTCACTTCTCTAGGTAAATCAAGAATTATAAATTTAATTTACAATAAAACTAGGTTTATTATGGACAAAGATATAAACATTTATGTGTATGATTTTATGTATATATTTTTCTTAAAGGGTGACCTGCATAAAACTCATTGGGTGGTAAACCAGGCCAAAATGATGTCAATATTCTAGTTAGCTTATTGAGAATTCAGTGGAGGTAAGCTATAATAGTATGTCTTTTCCACCATTCATATCTTGGGTCTATAGTGTAAAACAAGTGAAAGTGGAAAGGCTAAAATGTTGCTAACAGTTCCAGATGGAATCTAGTTCCAATGTCAAAGACCAGTTTACAATGTGAACATAAACTTGCGTTCAGTCTCCTCATAGATAGCTGCCGTAATAATCAATGAAGAACCGGAGCTGCTTACTCTTTCTTTAAAATAATTGAGTCCCTGACTCTGTGAACTAACTCTAAACCTCTTATTGGAACTGTTATAATAATATGAGAGTACAGAAAGCAAACCAGTAGTATTGAGATGTACTAACTGTGCAGATGGGTGTATAACAGATTGGAGGCAGAAGAAGAGGATAAAGTCTCTGGGTTCGTGACACTGATTTCTCAGATTGAAACCAGTAATCTGTGTCTGTATTTGCAGAAGGGCTGCGTGGGAATGTGTCAGACAGAAGTTATATTTGGTCTTCTACACAGATGGACTCCCTTTATGTATGGTATATTAGCTGTCACTTTGTCTATTTTTAAATATTTTTGTGTTCTATAGGGTTTTTATCTGAGGCTGCTGGTGGGAGTAACAAAATATTTGAGAAAATAATGGAGTTTTTGAATTATGTTGCAATTGATATCAAGGGATACCATTTTGTATGGAAGTCTGGAAAAGGTTCCAGACTTCCGTGGTGTTGAAGTGAGGAGCCTAGCTGTCTGAATTATAGGAAGCATATCATATGTATATGATGGGTTTGCATGTTAACTTGTCGAGATGGGGTAAAAAAAAAAACTCACATGTAATAAAAATTGAGTTTGAAAGTCCCTTATATAACCCATAAAATAAAGTATTCAAAATTTTGTGTTTGCAATCCTGAATAGCTATTTTAAAGCCAGAGCATGAAAAGGGTTGAATGGCACCAAAGAAAGCAGCCAGCAATGGAAGCATGTACAGAGAACTTTGTTTTCAAATCATTCTGTCTTTATTGTAATTGCCAAACACTTAGCTGTAGTGGATAATTCTAAACTCTTTCTGCTTTTTTCTAAGATCTAATATATTATATTTGTTTAATAATAAACCTCTATAGTCTTAATACAAAGCATTAGATTTTTATTGCTGTGGGGATTAAACAAGAATTAATATGGATACTTTCAACACAAGCTTAGACATGCAGTATATGCTGGAATATATTTGCTGGATTTGAGTCCAAATCTTCCTTGATCAGAGATGATGTAACCTACTATTTGCAGAGTTGAAGAGAGGAATGTGGCCATGCATCTCCATGTATTCCAAACTGATATTTCCTATTATGTTCTCATTGAAGAGCTCTCATTCTCTAGCCTTTGCTTATTGGTCTTACAACCTCTATAAAGCAGCTTTTAATAATGTGACTCCATCACAAAGGGAAGTAATTTTACAGCACCTACTTCACATGTCCCTGATGGCTAGTGAGCTATAAAAATAATAGAAGGAAGATCTGAAAATATAGATTAAGGAGTCACCAACCTAGCAGAGATGATTAAGTATGTGAAAGTCAATAAGGTCTATCAGACTGGTAGTGTAAAGAGAGTAGAATATAGGGTTATTACATTATTTGAGGGCTCTTTGAAGAAGATGAAAAGTGAAACAGAATATGAAATGTCATGAGAATTAAGTACTAAAGAGGCCAAAGGGGGAAAATACTTTTAAACAAATGTATGAGATTACTTGCACCACTCACCAGATATTTCTGGCCTTAATTTCTGGGCACATGGGAGATTTCATGTCTTGGATCATCTATGGATTGGTGGTACATGTCATTTTGGCCAATGATAAGTGGACCTGACATATGTAAATTATAGGCTGGAGCAATTAATTGGTGTGAGACATTTCAGAATTTTTTTTTTTCATCTGGTTTGGCAAATGGCAGTGTTCAAGATGGAGGCTGCTCTTCAACCTCAAGTCCCTGAGTGAGGCTTCCCCTCCATTTCTCAACTAACCAAGTCTTCATGAGAGATAAACAAATCTGCTGTTTAAGCCATTACAGTTTTGTAATTAGTTGCAACTGCATGTATGTCAGCTTGTTTGCTATTGTAGAATATCTTAACTTATTCTCACTGATTAGAGTGGGCAGGTAGAAAATGACACATTTAGCTGAAATGCAAGATATGTGAAGAATGAGGCAAGGGCATTGGATTTAGCTCATTACATATAAGAATATCTGTCTACATATACTTGTGTGCATATGTATATTGGTGTATATATATGTGTATATATATAAGGGAGAGGAGAAAAAGGAGGAAGGGAGGGAGGGGAGAGAGAGGAGAGAGAGAGAGAGAAATAGGTGAGTAAGAATCCTGTTATGGAGGAAATAAGTGATGAAGGAATTCCTGGAGTTTCCTCTGAAATGTTTGGCCACAAAAAGGAGAAGAATGAAAGGAGAAGACTTTCATTTTTTCCCCAATGGATGAGAGGACCAATACCTATTGGTCCTCTTTAGAAATGATCATAAACGAGGGAGAGATGTGGGATGGGGGGAGGTGGGAACTAGAATACCAGGGATGAGAGAGTGGGACAAGATCCTAAGATTCAAAATTGCATAGGATTGAATTCAGAGATGGGTTACTTTGATTTATTCAAGAGGAGTGATGTCCGTCTCTTTGTAAATGGAGGGAAAAGGAGAAATGTACAAGCAAAAATGTGTTCAGTATTGGCATTAAAAATGCATGTTGCATTTTATCAGGGAAGGATTGTAGATCTTAAATACCAGTATTTTAAAGCCCATGATATAAATGCTAATCACTATCATTATTCTGCCACAATACATACCATGGACAGTGCACCTTCTCTGCTCCCTGCGAGCCTCCCACACAGCACTTGTCAACCTAGTCATACACCTTTGTGAAATGTCCTTCCTACTCTGAGTTTTAAAACCCACAAAATTAGATCCTACCAATTTGCAAAGGGTCTGTTGCCTTGAAAAGAATAATTTGCCACTAGTGCAAAGTTTACCTAACAAACAGATTTCTCCTGTGAGAGGAAGAACCTGTGGGAGCAGAATTATAGAGGGAACAAAATCACTTAAGTCTATGTAATGCCTCAATGTGGAAATCAGACCAATGTATAACTCAGAAATTGCATATAGATGCCACAATTTAAAGCAGTGGTTCTTACTGTTCAGTAGGTATCACGATCACCTAGTGAGCTTGTGAATATTGGAGGTCCTGGAGAATGCACTGAAGTTTATTTAGTGTGTCAGAATTTTGAAGCAAGGGGTCCAAGTGTTTTTGTTTTTTTTGTAAGATTACCAGGTGATGTTATGCACTCCAAAGTTCTAGATTTGCTAATCAGAACATTTCCCATTACACTGATATCTCTTACATTCCTCTAAAGCAGCAGGAGAAGTGGTATCTGGTGCTGAGTAGAGTGGCTAGACTACTTAGGGACCAAAAAAGTCACAGACCATTAAAATCTGAGATGGTATTGGTGCTTGTCTTGTCAAAGGTTCATATTTTATTGGTGTGGAGACTGTGCCTTGAAAGGTACATGACCCTTTTTATGGTCACAAAGTGGCACAAGGGGCTGATAATTGAAATTAAAAGTTTTTTAACTCCCATGTTTAACATTGAACATACTCCTATGGCTTTCTTCTGCTGAAATTATTCTACTATCTTCCTGGAAAGTGTGATTTCTTGCATGTCTAGACACCCTGCTTTTGTCCAAGTGCTACAATTTACAAGGGGAAAGGAAATCTACCTGTGATTTGTGGGGTGATTTTTTGAATTGTATATATTTATGGAAAGGGCAAATGTCCATGGAATGGCTTGAAGCACTGTCCTTCCCAATGTGTGTCCTTGCTGTCTGCCCTGCCCACCCACTCCACCCCACTCACACAGTTTGTCGATTTCCTCCACAAAAAATTAATTTGGAGTTAAGTAATTTCTTTTTACTATGGTTCTTTAAAAGATTGATATGTTAGAAAGGGCTGACCCATGATCTTACCAATAGCTTCACAAAACAAATGTTTTTTTAAAAAATTATTACATTTATTGGGGTGACATTGATTAGTAAAATTGTAGGGGTTTCAGGTGTAGAATTCTATAATATATTATCTGTATATTAAATTATGTGTTCACCACCTCAAGTCAAGTCTCCTTCCATCACGATTTATCCCTCTTTTACCTTCTTCTACCTGCCCAGACTGTCCCCTTCCCCTCTGGTAATCAACATACTGTTATCTGTGTCTATCAGGTTTTTTTTTTGTTTAATCCTTTTCCTTGTTCACTCAGTCCCCCAAACCCTCACCCCTTTAACATCTGTCAGTCTGTTCTCTGTATCTATGAGCCTGTGTCTAGTTTGTTATTTGTTTATATTGTTCGTAGATTCCACATAAAAGTGAAATCATGTATTTGTCTTTCTCTGACTGGGTTATTTCACTTAGCATAATACTCTCTAGGTCCCTCCATGCTGTCAAAAGGGTAAGATTTCCTTTTTTATTTTATGGCTGAGTAGTATTCCATTGCATAAATGTATCACAGCTTTTTTATCCCCTCATTTACTGATGGGCACTTATGTTGCTTCCAGATCTTGGCTAGTGTAAATAATGTTGCAATGAACATAGGGGTGCATAGGTTCTTTCCAATCAGTGTTTTGGGTTTCTTCAGATATATTCCCAGAAGTGGGATCATTGGGTCAAAAGGCAGTTCCATGTTTAGTTTTCTGAGGAAATTCCATACCGTTCTCCACAGTCTGCATTCCCACCAACAGTGCACCAGGGTTCCCTTTTCTCCACAACCTTGCCAGCACTTGTTGTTTGTTGATTTGTTTTTGATGGCCATTCTGACAGGTGTGAGGTGGTATCTCATTGTGGTTTTAATTTGCACCTCTCTGATGATTTGTGATGTTGAGCATCCTTTCATTTGTTTATTTACCATTTGTATCCTCTCTTTGAAGAAATGTCTATTCAGGTCCTTTGCATATTTGTAAACTGGATTGTTTATTTTTTGGTGTGAGTTGTATCAGTCATTTATAAATTTTGGATATTAACCCCTTATCATTTTGTAACTGAATGCAGGTCTGGCTCCCTGCTGCTTCAAAAGCCAGTACTTGAGAGGTAGATGCTGATGTAAAGGAAAGTGGTTTATACAGATGCCAGCCACCTGGAAGAGGGGGACTTATGTCTCAAAGTGCATCTCCGCTTCTCAGTGCAGGCAAAGGTTTTTATAAGGAGGAAGAGGGGAACAGAGCAAAGAGATCACGGGAGGGGTTGCAAAGTCCTCTACACCCAGACCAGCACAGTCCATTCCAATAAAACGAGTGATGGTCCAGTATGCATCATGCTGGCTTAGTCATCTTGGATTCACATCATCCTGGATTCAGGGTCAAAGGTCAGGAAATCTCCCGGAGCTGGGATGTCTGAAGGTCAGAGTCTGCACCTTTTGAAACTAGCTCCTAGGATTCTTATACAAATATTCAGTTTATTTACAAGGTATATATTAGTCAGAGTCAGCACTTATGGAAACAATATCAAAAGAATGGTGGGGTGGGTTACAATTCCGTACTGTTACAATTCCCTCTGTTTCAAGATGTATCATTGCCAAATGCATTCTCCCATTCAGTGGGTTGCCTTTTTATTTTGTTGGTGGTTTCCTTTGCTGTGCAAAAACTTTTTAGTTTGATGTAGTCCCATTTGCTTTCTTTTATTTTGTTCCCTTTGCTCGAGGAAACAGAAAAAAAATTGCTATGAAAAATAGCTGAGGTTTTACTACCCATATATTCTTCTAGATTTTTTACAGTCTTGAGTCTTACATTTAAGTCTTTAATCCATTTTGAGTTTATTCTTGTGTATGGTGTAAGAAAGTAGTTTAATTTCATTTTTTTCATGTATCTAATTTCCACAACACCACTTACTGAAGAGACTATCTTTACCCCATTGTATGTTCTTGTTTCCTTTGTCAAACATTAATTGACCATAAAGGCGTGGGCTTATTTCTGGGCTCTCTATTTGGATCCATTGATCTACATGACTGTTTTTATGCCAGTATCAGGCTGTTTTGATTACTTTAAAAAAATGCTTAGCTCAATTTTAGATTTGATTTGACCTTTGATTCTTTCTAAAGAATCTATGCTTAATGATTAGAATTGGACATAATACTATTAATAGTTTTTGTAGTGATTTAACTTGACCCATATTTTCTAAATAATGTTTTCTTTAGTCATATTACAATTTAAGTGGATAAACTTGCCTTTTCTAAGGTGCCACAGGCTACATGCATTTATTTTAATGGAGTGTTTCAGTTTCTTAAACTATTTTATGTCAAAATATTATATTTTAAACTGTGGGAATTCTTTTATGTCATGATTAACCATGAAAATCACAGATATTTTTCAAGTTTATGACCAAATGTAGTTTTTAAATATCTTTTCCTTCCTTGGTGTATGCTGCCACCAGATGGGGGCAGTGTGATGCAGGGAGAATGATGAAGAACACTTCAAAGGCAACATGGTGGAAACATAGTTGAATAAAGAGTTTTCTGTTTATAACACACACAAAGTAAGAAAATAGTTATGGTGTATGCTAAACCTAGGGTCATCAACCCTAGGTTTTCAATCTTAGTAATACAAAAATGATAACAAATATTGAAATTTCAATTTTCTTCAACCATACCCAGACCAAGCCTTTGGACAGTGTAATGTATATTATATAAGAGCATTCTGCATTAAATTGTTTTTTGTATAAAAAATATAGATTGGTATAAAGTAGTCCCCTGTTATCTGTGGTTTTGCTCTCTGTGTTTTCAGTTACCCATGGTCAACCACAGTTCAAAAATATTAAATTAAAATTTTCAGAAATAAACAATGATGTTTCATAAGTTTTAAGTTGTGTGCCATTCTAAGTAGCATGGTGAGATCTAGTGCCAGTCTTCTTTTGTCCCACCCGGAATGTGAAATCATCTTGTTGTCCAGTGTATCAATTCTATAGCTCCTTTGTCCATTAGCCACTTAGTAGCCATCTTGGTTATCAGATCAGTTAAAAGACAGAAAGAAATGCATTCACATACAATTACAGTATATTGCTATAATTGTTCTATTTTATTATGAGCCATTATAATTAATTTTTACTATTTCTAATTTGTAAATTAAAACTTTTCATAGATGTGTGCACATAAAAAGACTCAGAGTATGTACAGTGTTTGACACTTTTTGAGGTTTCAGGCTTCTCCTAGGGGTCTTTGAATGTATCCTCCATGGGTAAAAGAGAACTACTGTATTTCAGTCTTGTCTTTCAAATTGAATCTACTGAACCCAATACATTAATGATTTTCATGCAAGCATATATATTTGATTTAGGAGGTCTTCTACACATCTACATACATAACTGCAGCCAAAAGCTCTATCCACCACATTTCTAAAAGGGCTGCTGACCCTAGATCGCCCATGTGCAGCTACCAAACCTTATGGTTTAGATCTTTTTCTTTAGTGGATGTCAGAGTTGTCATCTCATCAAAACAACTCCAATTTATTCTTATTGTCCTTTGTAATTGTCCCTATGCATCCTAATGACTTTAAAAGCTACACCATTGATTAATAGAGTCATTCCCCCAAACACTTATTGACTCCCTACAATATTCCAGGCGCATGGTGTTTAAGTGTTTGGGACACAATGTGAAACAAAACAGAAAAGACTCTCTTTTTATCCTGCAATTTATATTCTGGCAGGGGATTAAAGCTTGTGAATTTCTGTCTAGTTATCTCCTTATTTAGTACTCTACTTACAGATGTGGTAAATTTTATATGGTATGTTAGAAAGTGCTAAGTTACGGGAAAAAGAAGAAAATACACTGAGTATATTTGTCAGAAGAGGACAGGTTTTGCTGACATAATTACCTCCAAATCTTAATGCCTTTAACAACACATTTTATTTCTCACTCTGGCATCTGGAGTGTGCCTTGTTCCTGTGGCAGTGGGGAGGGGGTGTGGCAAATTAAGTGCTTGCTTCTAAAGGCTTCCAGCCAGAAATGATGCATGTCATTTATGCTCATATTTCATTAGCCAGGGTATATCAGATGGGCAAGCTGTATTTATAAGTGTGAAGTAAAAATCTTCCTTGCTTCTGAATAGAGGAGAAGTAGAATCTTATTAACTTTTCTAATGACTTTTCTTGAGTGTAAAGAACTGGGGCATGTGACAAAGACAGATTGTAAAGGTAGGTTCTGTGAGGAAAATATAACTTTATCAGAGACAGGTGAGGTAAAGGTGTTGGCCACAGATATAACTGGAGGAGGAATCCCTCAGTGTTTTTAAATTATTATTTCCAATAGAGGAAACATCCAATGTAAATTACTCGGGCAGGGGCATATGCAGCATGTGTGAGGAACAGTAAAGCCTCTGTAGCTACAGTAGAATGAGTAAGGTGGAGGGAAACAGGAGGTCAGATCAGAGAGAAAAAGAATAACCAATAATGTTTAGGACCCTGTAGGTTCTAATAAGGACTCTGGCCTTTACTCCAAGTGAAATGGAGAGTCATTGTGAGATTTTTCACTTCCTTGCAGACTGGGCCTCACTCTCATTTCAAGCTCTTTGTTATTCCTGTTATGAAAGCATTTTCCCCTTTCTTGTTCCCTGATCACTCTGACAAACCCACTCATGTTCCATCATCAACTCACAATCTCCAGATTTGTTCAGGACCTCTTTGTGGCTGAGCACAAAAACAACTCAACCCTGCCAGGATGCTGCAGTCCTCAGTGCATTATTTATTTTTTTAAAGATTTCATTTATTTATCTTTACAGGGGAAGGGAAGGAGAGAGGGAGAGAAATATCAATGTGTGGTTGCCTCTTGCATGTCCCCTGCTGGGAACTGGCCTGCAACTCAGGCATGTGCCCTGACTGGGAATTGAACTGTGATCCTTTGGTTCACAGGCCCACATTCAATCCACTGAGCTACACCAGCCACGGTTTCCTCAGTGCATTATTTAATCACTGGTGCCTCCTCCCCTTCCCCTGTCATTAAATGCCAAATTGTTTATACCTATTGTCCCTCACAGTCTCCAGAGCCTTGGACTCAATAATGCTGCCCTTCAAAATCAGTTTTGTTTGAAAAGACCAGAAGGCATTTTGGTATTTTCTGTGGGGTTTCCCTATGCTTTCTCTATTGTGCCATGGTCCATATCACTGAAAGCCACCTGAGAGATGTCCTATGGTAGGCAAAAGTAGGTTTACAGTTGTTTCTATGGTGAATATAATACAATAATTAATAAGTAATGCAAGAATAAACTCTGTTTTGCATCCTTGCAGCTATATTTGCCCACCCTTGTATAGGCACCATGACATTGCAAAGATTCCGCCATTACTTTCTTTGGTGTGGGACAGAGTATAGTAAGTACCAGTTGTGTTCACACTTAAAAAGTCTTTGCCCAACACGTCAATGTCACTTTTATGAAGCAAGAGACACTAATTCATATTTATAGAGAATTGTTTTATTGCTATACCAGAACCATACAGATTCAGGTGAAAATAAAGTATTTTTAAGTACTGAATAATACATCTGTCAGGCTGTTTGGGCTGTTACAACAAAAATGTCTTAGGCACGTGGTTTATAAACAACAGAAATTTACTTGTCACAGTTCTGGGGTCTGAGAAGTCCAAGATCAAGACACCAAGAGATTTGGTGTCTGGCGAGAGCCTGCTTCCTGGTTGATAGATGGCTAACTTTTTGCTGAGTCCTTTCATGGCAGCAGGAGCAGGGGCAGTCTCTAGGCTCAAATAAAGGTATCTAATCTCATTCACGCAAGCTCCAAATGGCCTAATGACCTACCAGAGGTCCCATCTACTAGGAGTAGTACCATCATATTAGGGGTTAGGATTTGAGCATGTGAATTTTTGGGGGGTGGGGGCAGGACATGCACATTTAGTTTAGAGCAATCTCCAAGCATAGTTTCAAGAGGGAGAGAATATCAGGATTCAAATCCTGGCTCTCATTGTAGATTTGTGCTCTTGAATTCTCTTCAGTTTCCTTGCCTCTTAACAAAATAAATAGGATTTACATGTGTTGCTGCCTGGCACATAGTCAGTGCCCATAAAGTTGTAGTTTTTTAAAAAAATTTGCTCCTCCTCATGGAAGTCTGTGTCCATGCTAACGCTATAAATTACCCCTGATTTAGTGGAATGATATGCAACCTTCTAATCCCCTTTGGTCTTAAACTGTCTTCTGCTTCTTCTGCATTTATTTTATACTGCTATTCCTACAAGAGCAACCCCTTAATAAATTAAGTGGCAGCTGTTGACTTCAAACCAACATCGTCTTCCTCTTTCGTTTCCTTACCAAAGCCAGAATGAAATGCTTGCCTGTGTTCTGTTATCAGGACATTAACAAATCAGGGATCTATTGAGTAACATGGAATGGTTGAGCTGCACTGTGTACCCTGTGAAAGTCAAGGCTGCCCACCTGTCAAATACAACAGCAGTGAACAGCTAGGCTTTACACATGCCAGCCATCGCTGAAAGGAGTGACAGCCAAAAGATCATGGTCATTCTGTAGCTTTCCAGCAGCCCCTGAGGCTGCTTATGTTGGCTTCATTTTGAGGGTTTTGCTAAAATCCCAGAAGTCATTCACCAGTTTGAGAAGTGAGAACATCCAAAGACTAAAACCCAACAATTATTTTTGGAACTGGGTTACCCTTTGGTTGTAATTAAATCAGCAATGTCTACTTTTGTGGTGCAGTAGAAATATGGTATTTGGAATCAATATTTATTTTCTAAATTAAAAATGAAGAAAGTCAGACTTACTTTTGTTAAAAATTCTCAAATGTTTCCTAAAAAAGACACACCCTGAGATGGCAAAATTAAATCTGGGAATTATCATGCAACTTTTTTAAAAAATTGTATTTTAATGGTTGTTCTTGTATAGTTTTCTGTCTTTTACTCCCATGCCAGCCCCCTGACCTAGCCCTCCCCAACTCCATCCCATGTCGACCCCCCCCCCTAGTTTTCATCCATGTGTCCTTTATACTTGTTCCTGCAAACCTTTCCCCTCTTCCCCTGAAATTTCCTCCCCTCTCCCCTCTGGTGACTGTCAGCCTGTTCTCAATTTCAGTGTCTTTGGTTATATTTTGCTTGTTTGTTTGTTTTGTTTATTAGGTACCTGTTAAAGGTGAAATCATATGGTATTTATCTTTCACTGTCTGGCTTATTTCACTTAGCATGATGCTCTCCAGTTCCATCCATGCTGTTGCAAAGGGTAGGAGTTCCTTCTTTCTTTCTGCTGCATAGAATTCCATTGTGTAAATATACCATAGTTTTTTAATCCATTCATTTACTGAAGGGCACCTATGTTGATTCTAACACTTGGCTATTGTAAATTGTGCTGCTATGAACATTGGGGTGCATAGGTTCTTTTGGATTGGTGTTTCACGGTTCTTAGGATATAATCCTAGCAGTGGGATTGCTGGGTCAAAAGGTAGATCCATTTTTAGTTTTCTTAGAAAATTCCATACTGCTTTCCATAGTGACTGTACCAGTCTGCAATCCAACCAACAGTGTATTAGGGTCCCCTTTTCACCACAACCTCTCCAACACTTGTTTTTTGTTGCTTTGTTTATGATGGCCATTCTGACAGGTGTGAAGTGGTATCTCATTGTGGTTTTAACTTGCATTTCTCTGAAAGCTATTGATATTGAGCATCTTTTCATGTGTCTCTGGATGCTCTGTATGTCCTCCTTGGAGAAGTGTCTGTTCAAGGCTTTTGTCCATTTTTTAATTGGGTTGCTTGTCTTCTTAAGAGTGGAGTCGTGTAAGTTCTTTATATATTTTGGAGATTAAACCCTTGTCTGAGGTATCATTGGCAAATATGTTTTCCCATACAGTCAGTTCTCTTTTTATTTTAATACTGTTTTCTTTAGCCATGCAGAAGCTTTTTAATTTGATGAGATCCCATTTGTTTATTCTTTTCTTTATTTCCCTTGCTTTAGGGGACATATCAGTAAAAATGTTGCTGCGTGAAATATCTTGAGATTTTCCTGCCTATGTTCTCCTCTAGGACTTTAATGGTGTGACGGCTTATATTTAAATCTTTTATCCACCTTGAATTTATTTTTGTGTATGGTGTAAGTTGGTGCTTCAGTTTTATTTTTTTTTTTTGCATGTAGCTGTCCAGTTCTCCCAACACCATTTGTTGAAGAGGCTATTTTTACTCCATTTTATGTTGCTGCCCCCATTGTCGAATATTTATTGACCATAGAGAATTGGATTTATTTCTGGGCTCTCTGTTTTGTTCCACTGGTCCATGTTCCTGTTTTTGTGCCAGTACCAGGCTGTTTTGATTACAGTGGCCTTGTAATACAGTTTGGTATCAAGTATTGTGATTCCTCCTACTTTGCTCTTGTTTGTCAAAATTGCAGCAGCTATTTGGGGTCAATTATAGTTCCATATAAATTTTTGAAGTGTTTGTTCTATGTCTGTGAAATATGCCATTGGCACTTTAATAGGTATTGCATTGAATTTGTAAATTTCTTTGGGTAGTATGGACATTTTGATGATGTTGATTCTTCCGATCCATGAACACAGTATATGTTTCCATTTGTTTGTGTCTTCCTTGATTTCTTTCTTCAGTGTTGTGTAGTTTTCTGCATACAGGTCTTTTACCACCTTGGGTAGGTTTATTCCTAGGTATTTTATTTTTCTTTTTGCTATATTGAATGGGATTTTTTTCTTGATTTCTGCTTCTGTTGTTTCATTGTTGGTATACAAAAATGCCTTTGATTTCTGGATATTGACTGTATCCTGCTGTTTGGCCAAATTCATTTATTAGTTTGAGCAGTTTTTTGGCCAAGTCTATAGGATTTTCTATGTACACTATCATGTCATCTGCAAACAATAATAGTTTTGTTTCCTCCTTTCTGATTTGGATGCCTTTTATATCCTCTTCTTGTCTAATCACTGTGGCTAAGACTTCTAATACTATATTGAATAGAAGTGGTGAAAATGGACAACATTGTCTTGTTCCTGATCTTAGTGGAAAAGATTTTAGTTTTTGCCCATTGAATATGATGTTAGCTGTAGGTCTCTCATATATGGCCTTGATTATATTAAGGAATGCTCCCTCCATTCCCACTTTGCTGAGTGTTTTTATCATAAATGGGTGTTGTACCTTATCAAATGCTTTTTCCACATCTATTGATATGATTATATGATTTTTGTCTTTGGTTTTGTTTATATGATGTCTTACATTTACTGATTTGAGAGTATTGAACCATCTTTGAATCCCTGGGATTAATCCCACTTCGTC